>NHYE01005642.1:0-85756 GCA_002938385.1 Gymnopilus dilepis
TGATCCTGCTTCGGTGTCTGACACCATGGTCGAGCACCGTTGTTCAAAAGAATCTAATTCCTGAGGGTACTGCTGATAAGCTTTCCTGATGACGTCCAAGGCTTCCGGATGACCGGCACAAAAGGATTGGTAGGCGTTAAACCGTGAAGCCTGTGCGGGGATGAGGACATAAGTAAAATAAATCTGTTGAGGGAATTATTTGACGAACCTCAGTTGCAAACTTAGTTGATACAGCACGGATGGCATCGTCGAGATTATGCAGCTGACCGTATTGGACGTCATTGGAATGAGGGTCCATCGTGATGCCCAACGGTTGTAGTACAGCACCGAGTTCTCTAACGAAATGCTCGTGGAGTTGTAATAGTTCTTCGCCATTTCTTGTAAGCATCTCTAGATCCCCGTCACTGAAGATGTAGCGAGGCTTGGGCGGCTCTTTCACGTAATTGTAAGATAAATTCTGCGTCTCCGGCAACGTGGCCGAGGAAGACATCGCTGCTGCCTGAAGCGCTGTATAGGATGGCACCCATGGCCCGGCAGCAAAAGACGCCGATGAACGGCTCAGAGTAGGATTGACACTGATAGTCCTGACCGCCAACGTTGGCAGGTTTCGAAGATAGACCTATTGAAACGAGGCTAAGCACGTCGCATTATGGTTCAATTATTGAGCCTTACCGAAACCAAAGCTTTCAGGTCTGTGAGGTAACCGAGTTCGGTGGCCAAAAGCTCTTTGAGTGCGTGATACTTCCGAAGGGTATCTTTATTCTTCTCCGCTTCCAATGCGGCTTCGATGCTATCATGATCACTCCAACTCCCCTCAGGGCTGGGTTCATCCGCAGAGGACCTGCTGCTTTTGTCGAAAGGTTCTTCGTCATGCGCGACGCGGAAAAGGGTGGTCTGAAAATCCGGGCCGTGAATTCCGTCGGCCATATGGGAAAATGTGGCATCAAACGGGTTCTCCATCGTCGTTGATATCGCCCTTGGACTCTGTACTAGATCTTCATCGAAGAAATTTGTGAAGGCTGGTAAGAAGAGCAATCGCGGCGACAATGTTGGGTCCGATGTCGAACGTTTCAGAGTCTTGCCCGTGAACGGATTCCCACTGTGAGGTGGCGTAGGCATTGATGGGAATGAGGTTGAAGGAGGGACTGTCGCGGCAGTCGAGCGACGCACCGACGTGGTGTTTGACCTACGCATGGCTTTCGAGGGTGGCGTCGGAGGGGTGGAAATCCAGGTAGGCGGGGACAGGACCCTGGAAGACGAGGAAGAAGAAGAAGAAGAAGAAGAAGAAGAAGCCGACTCGTCTTTCGTGTCTGTGCTAATTGAAGAAGAAGAAGCTTCGTTCTGGGTCTGGGAAGATAGACTAGAAGTAGGCGTGCAGATGGGCGAGGCAATGATAGACGGAAGAGGTGAAAACCCGCATATATTTAGTCTCTTGGGAGAGGGCGCAACGGTCGTGGAATTTAGCGGCAGAGACAAAGTCGACAAACCGGTACGAGGTGTCCGAGGTTTGGCTGGTATCAATGGTAGCCTTTCCATGTTTTCGGGGCATCGCCGAAAGATATGCGAGGATGCAGAGATACAGAATGACTTCCCCGATATGTCTGGCGAGGATCGCGGATCGTCGAAGGGCAGCGAGGTTGTCATGACTCGCCGACGAAAACGGAACACGAGAGCCTCCTAGGTGAAGACTTTTGAAAGGCGCGGTCAAAATTTGAGGATAGGGGCCCTAAACACGCATTTTGTGCAGGAAGGCGGAGACCGACTTACAAGACTGGTGGGCTGTATTAGTAGGAGGAGACGGTGGCAGGGATCCTGAAGCGTTGTTGGACGGGAGAGACGTCGAGGACCGACCCCGCCGCGGACGGAGATAAACAGCGAGCACTGAGCAAGCAGGCCTCGCAGGACTTTGGCGTTACTGAGCAACGAGTCTTTATAATTATGAGAAAAAGACGAGAAAATCGAGTCTAACTCGCCCCGATCGAAATCACGCTCATGGAGATAATAATGCACCTGCCATTTTGCTTCCGCCACCATCGGTCCGTCTCTTCGTTGCCTTTTGTCCCAGGGCTGGTCTCAGATCTCAGCCTTCGTCTGCAGTTCTTCTGATTGATTACGAAAGAGTTCACACCCAGACACGTAAGAGTCGACGTTACTCGACGACGCGTTTTCGCAACGTTTCTGGTGTCCGGAGAATTTCCTTTTACAGAGTATAACAGATTGGCGCGCGTCTAAGACTTCGCTTTGTTGACCGCTGCACGTGTTTTCTACCCAACAACATATGACGTATTCCTTCCATTCCACGTCTCGCTGCCTTCGTATATTCCAGCTCTGCAACACCGTATAATTTATACCCAAGATATCATGAGCCTGCGCGCTGCGCAGATGTGTGAGATCGTATCTTCTGCCAGTCAGGAGTCTGACGCGTAATGGTATCGAAGGTATTCGCCGTGCCGCACCGATAGCAAAGCTTGGCTTCTGAGGGGGTATCTTGCAGTAAAGATAGGACACTATCTGTAAATCTTCAGGTCGAACCACGATCCCTAGAAGACTCCAATAATTCGTGATGGAGCCAAAGCCCAAGAAGGAAAATCAACCACCCATACATGTAGGGGATGCACAGTCAATAGAGATCCATCCTGTCGTCTGAACGCATGACGAAAGGGATATTCCTTGCTTCGGCTTCACGCCGACGCTTATCCTCTTTGTCCAAGAAGCGTCTCAGTCGCGCAACATTTTCTCCAGTGAAAACGCAGAATGCCGCTTGCTGATCCGGATCAAAATTCTGGATTGGAGCTGCTGAGAAGACGAGCACATTTACGCGATACGCTGGCAGGAATCTGACTTACTGGAGGGGTAGGTTCTGAAAATCGACTCACTCCCTTTCTTCGGAAAGACGGTATCCCCGTGGCGGTAAGGTGTTGTAAATGTTCAAGCTTTCGTAGTAGTAGATGCATCGCGTCTAGGGAAAGGTTATCGCAATAAGAAAGGTGAAGACGTTCTAACCCCACTGCGTGCTCCGCAAGGGAAAATATGCCTATGTCAGTGAGCTTGTGGACCCGCACAAGGCTCAAACGTCGGAGGCTCGGTAAGCTAGCTAATTCAAACACAGACAAATCAGTTAAGTTGCGACAAACTTCAATTGAAGAATCAGTTTCATCCTTGGTCTAACGCAAAATTAAGAGCTCACATGCCAGGTCCACACACCTGAGGTTAATACATGAACGTGCAAGATTGACCAGTCCACGATCCGTGATGTTTGAGACGTGAGCGACCATGAGAACGTCAAGGTGATCTCGAAGTTTAGAGATGCTTGCCAGAGCTCTATCGGTGAGTAACGAGCAGCCTGATAAAATGAACGTTTGTATTCTTGGAGCGTGGTTCACGATACCCTCTACAGCATCGTCGGTAACCTTGCAATGGCTCAAGTCTAACGCGCGTAAGTTGTCTGCTGAGTGGCGTAAGATCAGGGGCGGGAGCTGTTCTAACCACGTAGTCGGTCTATGAGGGAGAGGTTTATCCTCTTCCGTCTCTGCAAGACCCTCTGCAAGAGCAGATGGGAAAGCCTTGTCGGTCAGGAGTGGATTATTGGCCAGCCGAAAGGTCCTTAGTTTTCTAAAAGGGGAAAATACGTCAAGTTTGAAGGTCCTGCAGCTGTCTGAGGATCTAGACTGACCTAGAAAAAGACCATATGTCACGGACCGCCACCGGGGTCAGCAACGGAAGGTCGCAAACTTCAAGTTCCAAGAGGCGTGAACAAGATTTAGCAATGGCAGAAATTGAAGGATCAGTGAGACCGACGACGCCGTTCAATTGAACCCATTGAAGTGGAAGAGACTTATTCGTAAGCTCCAGGACACCCACGTCGGTGATTTGTGCGCAGCCAGACAAATTGAGCCCTACGAGATTAATTGCTTTCTCTGCGAGCACGACAATTGTTCTGTCCGTGGTTTCTGGGACACCAGTCAGGACGACCGATTCTAGGTGGGGGCAAAAAGGAATAATTTCAGCCAGCTGTTCATCTGTTATTGTGATTTCAGGTCGATGCAGAAGCAGGTGCCGGACGCGTCGATATTCTTCCTCTCGCGGTAGGCGGTCGATAACTCTAATCATGTCGTCATGGAAGGAGTTCGTAGACTCGGATTCATCGTCCAGCAGCATACTTATGACCAATAGAAATCTGAGAAACGATTCTGATTCGCTGTATGACTGATAATAAACAACTAAAATGTTCTGACTCGGAAGTTTGGCAGAGGGACATCGAGATCAGCCTAGATCCAGGGAAGAAGGAAGCCCGGGCATACAGATTTGTCGGCAACAGTAGCGGCACCCAGTAGATTGTGGTCAAGTGCAACCAATGGCAATCCGTGTTCTTTTTTTTCTTTTCGGCTTTTCAGCGTGTATACCGCCACCTAGACCGGCCTATCGCGTTAGTCTATGAGACAGATAGAGTTGGCAAAGAGTTGGCAAATGTCAAGTTCCTAGATTTTGTTTGAGATAGACACGACACAAGATGAAATACAGCCGCAACTTGCCTCGAGCGACTTGAAAGCCTAGCTCCAAGGGGTGAGAGGATGCAGAAGTCGTGCATGATTGGACCGGCAACAGGCCATTTTTACGAGCGAATCAGAGGGTTCATGAGAAAGAGTATTCTGCTGACATAAGCTCAGCCAATGTCGTCCACAGCTTCCACCACCTCGACTGCACGGCCAGTCTATAAGGACTTCCAACAGCCAGATTCAAATAGGCGGATACCCGTTACACCTGCAGTCTTGCGTTCTATATTCGCCTCTTCGCGTTCTCCACATGAAGAGCGTTCTATCTCGCGGATCGCTTTCTTTCGGTATATAATCTTGTGCCTTCGTCCGATGTTCCCCCATTCATTCTTTCATCCAGTTTTGTAGGTTTCTTGATCAGCTGCATCGGCATCAGCTTTGCTGCTGCCAGGAATCGCGGCGTCAGAAATACCGCGACTCTCCTTGGTGTCGTATGACTAGGCATAAGCAATAATATATTGTTGGCGAGGCTACACGAAGTCCTTCAAAACACGTCCACAAATCCACGGGCGGGTGAAATAACAGCGGCGACTTTGCTAGAGCTGTTGAACATGCTTCCACCCGTGTACACCACCAGCTCACTAGTGTCGTCATCAATGCCCCTTACACCTAGAAGCCATTCGAGATCTTTGGTAACCAAAGCATACGCCTGGTACTCCTTGAGGCGTCCATTTGACTCTAGAGCGGCCTGCGATATATCTGGCTCAGTACCTAATTGTACAGACCTTGTGAAGTGCCACTCACCCATTGGACGTCAAATCGGGTATTTCTAGCCTCCCATGCGTTTGGCACGCCCAGACCTACTGTAACGCCATGATCTAGCAGCGTTACCAGCGCCGTGTCGTTTGTGAGAGGTGGACCTGGTAATCTATATATGTGTCGGTCATAATAACATGGAAGAAGAACTGCCTGTATTCGCACATTCGACGCTGATCCCAGACCAGGGGGATTGGTCTAGACGGGTTCAGGATTACCCCAACATCGGCGTCGGCTATGAAATGATACATTGAGCGACATAAATGATTTCATCACATCAACATTGTCTTACCAATTTCTTTCGCCAGCAGATGGGCCTCAGAAGCGCCGCTGAATACCATCCTCATCCTGGAGCCAATTCTATCCTCCACATCTACCTTCAAGATCAAGAGGTTCGCCATGATATCCAAGTTGTCGACCTCTATCACAAGGGGAATAACGCCCTGATTACTCGTCATCGAAAAATCCGCTTGAGAAGCTGGAGTGCTCTCACCTCTGCAGCTTTTCTGAACCAAGCGCCTGTTTCCTTATCCGTTGATTCCCAGCCGTAAAGCAACCGCCTTAGGCCCGCCATTTGCGTGCTAACGCTGATGCTGTTCGCAGTTGGATATGACTTCCCAAGCGTGACATGGAGAGCTGCAATGTCTTGCACAATCGCACCTCGTTGCATGGCATGTAATGAACTCGTGCGAAATGACACGGATAATCCTGAGATGACATGTATGTCTTCCTCATCCAAATGAACGGGCCTGGCGAAAGAAGATGTAGCCAGGGTCACCCCTGATCGATATGCCGTCCTGTAAAATTTCAGACATGAAGGGGACGTCAAAGAGGAAAACTCACAATGCATTACGAGTACTAAACGTCAACCCATCGACAGCTCGTACGACAGCTCCGGCGTCATCAAGTATTCTTGGGACATCGAGTTTGAAAGCATCATACCTACGGCCATCATTGGTTGAAGGTTCCGAAGTTATCTCTTCCAGACCTAGTCTAGAACCGAAGGTCATTAGTCCAGGAGAAATTACACCACCGGCTGTGTCTAGCACGACGGCGTCAGCTGTCAGCGAGTCTTCACATTTGCCAATGCAAGTCATTCTTCCGTCCTCAACAATGACAGTACCATATTCGATTTCGGTGGATTCGGCGTTAAAAGCTTGCTCAATGTCGCCATCTTGGGTCCTTTTCCATACTTCTTTGACATTCGTGAATACAACTTTCCCATCCGTTTTCCTGCCTTCTAGAGGAGGCAGGCCGTCCCATTTAATAGCTTCGTCCCTTTCCTTATTCCAATTCGGTGCATCTGGAAGGGATCGCCATTCATCCTCTTCTTTTCCTTTGCCAATGACGATATGCGTTTCTTCGCCTGTTTTCGAGGGAACAGGAATTTGCAGAATGCCGTCGACCCAGACCTTGACCGGCGTTGCGCCAAGTCGAAGAGGATGAGAGTCCCAGATCACGACATCCGCGTCGGAACCTTCGGCGAGAACACCAATACGATGGGAATGGCCAAGAGCTATAGCAGGATTCGACGTTACCGATGCGAGAGCAAGATCTGCAGGAAGTCCGAAGTAATAGGCCTGTTGCGCTTGGTGCATGAGATAGCGTGCATTTGTTTCTGGATGGCCAGACTAGGCTCAAGTGAATTTTAATGTATAGATTTGACTTGGTTCCAGCGTCGTACCGTCATCACTGCTGGAATTTCCTGCTGCGCCAAGACGCTCGGTGCAAATTCAGAACCACGATATCTTTCTCGCCTTTCCCTGGATTTCATTCCCTACATCAGCGATCCTGAATGCGGGGGTGACTTGATACTTCCCACATACCGATGTTTTGTTGCCAGCATTGCGACAGAAGGGGCGCCACCCCACCTGCGGAAGTTGTGTCGACACATTATCAACGTACACAAAGTCAATCTGCACATACACCTTTCTGAGAAGATCCGGGACCAGCCAAGCTTCAGATCCCTGGGCTATCGTCGCCACTGGGAATTGGAATTCATTTGACAGCTGTTCGCATTTCAGGGGAATGAATACCTCAAGGGCATATAAAGACTGACCCTGACCAGCGAGTCAATGTCGACAGCTTCAGCGCATTCGGCGGTCACCTATATGCGTCTTTAATGCAAGTATAGCAAACAAGGTGTAGATGTATACCTTGACTTTTCCCCGCAAAACCTCGACAAGCATTTCCCATCTGACGTCTTCTGGGAAAACACCCTCAAGTTCACCCCAAAGACCTGCATTTGCTTTGGCACAATATTCATCCTGAGATTGCTTGACCTGCATTGCTTCAGCGTATGCCGATCTGACCACCCACGTATTGTCCATTCGATTCCCGAATCTTCTTGCGCCTTCCCCACATGTTTGCCTGAAGATATATGCCTCGAAAAATCTTCAGCACTTTCTAGAACGAAGAAACGTACTTCATGTGTCTCCAGCGGAATGTGACATCATTCTTGCTTGGGGAACTGGGGATGCGTAAATTATCTGGAGGGTCCACGATCATGGAGGACGCTGAACGCTCTCTCGTCTTTCGCAATTTCACGACGAAGGCTTGCCCGGCTAAATCGCGAATGAGACATCAATATGTGAACTCTCCCTTCAAGGCTGATGGACTCACCAACGGGATTGTCGCCTGGCACAACCTGTACTGAGGTGACTCCTCCGGCCATTGCCAGCTCATATGCCTCGTCATGCGTGTTCAGTCCATCTGCTGACCTGAGGTATGGGAGAACTGGCCCTTTCGTAGAGTTGAAGTCTATGTCGCCTGTCGGATTCGTTCAATTGGACTGACCATCCCATGCGATCTCTGGACGTCTTACCAGCCAGGATGGGAAGACTCTCAATGCCTAGATGGCTGTAGATATCAACTGCGGAATTATAGCATGGTCGTCAGAGCCCAAACCACCAGTGCAAAATCGAGATGATTTATACCTAATCCTGGTGTTACCCAAGCGCCCTTCGCATCCACGGTAGTAAGATTAGGAGTATTATCGATGATGCGTCCTGAAATCTTTCCTATACCCTTCACGATCCCCCGGTCGAGGAGGAGGTCGCCGCGAATAATTTCCGAACCATTGTCCCTGCCAGTAAAAATCACAGCATTGCGAATCAGAGTAGCGTTCGTCCCTTCTTCGAACCTATCCGACTCGTCTCTGGAGTGGAAATTTTTTGGAGGGCCAGGTACAGCATGCAAGGAGGCGCAGCGAGCTAGGATGTTTTCCTTGGTTTGATCATTAAATGCGGTGGAATAGTGTTTTGCTGAGGGCTGGAGTCTGTAGGAAGGACCGACGAAGGACTGGATAAATGACCACCATGATGTCCCCAGAATAGCGATGACGGTCGCGAGAGTAATCGACAAGAAGAACGTGAGCTTAGACAGGTTCATAGGTCTTCCAGATTGTTGGATGGCCCTCAGGTCAGAAAACCCGTCTTTCGACATCGAGGGAAGACGAGGAAGCGTGCAGAGGAGTGTATGCCCCCACCAGCGAGCAAGCTGGCTAGCTCAAGTATAGAGGTGTGTATACCGCGTTGCATACTGGAATGAAACGCGAGTGTTAGAGTACCAGTGACACGGGTTCACAACGCGTAGCTTGAGGTCAGGAGCACAAAATGAATCACACGTTCTCTGTGCTAAATTCCTCGTGTCAACGCCACTGTTGCCCATCTGCCTCGATATCCAGGAATCCTGTAGCAGGCTAGTAGGGCAGGATACTTGAATAGAGCCTTTGAGTCCAGTCATGCTGAAGACAACGACGACCTGACACATGATTGATTGTATGCAAGACAGCAAATAACTATGCAAATACTTTAATTTACTATAATCAAAACTCAGTCTTCAGATGAATCCGTCGAATCACCAGCAGCAGCCCGACTCTGACCCTGAGGCTGCTTCCCCGTCGCACTACTTCTACTCCCAGCAGCACCCTCGTCGTCCTTGGGATCCGAAGGCTCGGTCACAGAAGCCGCGCTGACAATCTTGCGTTCTTTTTTCTTTTTGGTCGTTTGTGGAGGCGGAGGTGGGAGGTGGGCTTTTTTGATGCGGAGGATGTCCATGATTTCTAAGAAGTAAATAGATGTCAGTCTTCTGCAGTGCAGTCTCGAGGAAGTAAAAGCAATACCTTGGTGGGTCATATCCTCATAACCCTTCACACTCTTCTTCAGCGTCAACCACCGCCGTTGCAGCGTATGCGCGCTCCACAAATTCCAATCCGGGTCTGAAATAAGTTTCCAGTCGATCTCGGTGTCATCCCGGACGTTCAATGAGTCGATCTTGTGCACAAGGATATAGGCGTCTTGTTGACTCCATCTTGGCTTTTGGCCTTCATTTTTGACTGTCTTACTTAGGGCATCGGTCCTGGAAAATCGATTTAGTATCAAGGCTAGATGGGGAGGGAAGAGATACAAACCATTTGATGCGACACTGTTGTCGACCACGCGTCCCTCCCATGAGCTCGCTGACCTTTCCCCAGAAGACATCGTTATCTGGGTCTTTTCCTTGCTTGACAGTCATGTCGGTGACGATGCGGATGAGCTTGTCCTCTTCCTCTTTCGACCAGGGACCTAGAAAAATAAAACGTCAATAAGGCCTTCAACGCGATCGCACTTGACAAAGACGAACCCATAACTCTGATCTCCCGATTGACGATATGATTTCGGTACCGGTCACGACAATCCGCTGCTCTCCTACCCACTCGAGCACTGACTTTCTCCCATTGCTGACCGAGATCAGTCACAGCCCTGAATAATGTCAATTTCAATCACTTCAACGTCCAAGGTCAAACACGTACTGTTTCAAGGCATCATCCTCATAATCCTGCCAAGCACCTTGCTTGTTGAGGGGATGGTAAGTCCTCCGGACGTGGTGATAGACTGCGATGATGGGTCGTAGAGGTACAGCAGCCGCTACATCAAAAAGTTAGAACAGTATAAACCGCCGTTGAGAATGGCGTCTTACTGATTTCAGACCAGAACGCATTATCTTTGTTTCTATCATTCTTGGCGAAGATGATCTCTTTGATTTGCTCTCCTGTGAGATCCTTTGACTATAAACGCTATCAGATATCGGATCTACAGATAGATTACATATCACATACATGCTGATAGTTTTCGATGGCACTTCGAAGTTGCTGTTCCTCGATTGCAGAGAATTTGCCCTTCTTGTAGACAAGACCTGAGAAACGGTATAAATATTGTTTTCAATAGCGATCGAAGATACACACCTTCATCCCGTACCAGTTCCGCTAATTTACTCGCGTTCAGCCATTTAGTAGCAAGGAGATGCGCGTGATCTGGATTTGTATGCTGCTCATTACCAGGCAAGCTCATGTCGATAGTACGCTTATGGCCACCAGGAGTTGCAATAGTTGCCTTCGGCGCAACACCAAGTATCATATTAGAATGCGCCGGAAACTGATTCACAGCAGGCGGCAGGATCTGGGACATCTGACTGGGCATGAAGCTCAGCTGGGGCGCAAAGGTTTGTGCAGCGGCTCCTGATGAAACATCCCCGAGACTTTTCAGAACGCTAGCAATTTTGCTCATATCTAACTCTTGCAAGGCGCGTAAGAGTTCGTCATTCGAGCCGAAAGCTAGTTCTGAAAACGCGTTCGCTGCAGGTGGTAGTGGTGCAGAGAAGGCGTTAGGAGGGTGAGCCCCGTTGGGATCGAAGGGAGGTGGAGGTAAGCCAAAGCCGAACGGCATCTGGGGTGGACATTCTTCGAATGATTGTCCCGGTGGGGGAGGCGGGACGAGACTAGGATCATAAACGGGTGGCGGAGGAGCCTGCGGTGGCTCGGGATTGTTCACGGAAGCAGCGACGATGGCAGAGAGCAAAGCAGCAGCAGAAGCCTGCGAGTTGGCCTCGATCTCAGCATCCGTCTGCTCCGATAACGGCGACTCCTTCGCCTTGCTCTTATCCTTCTTCTTCTTTTTCGATTTCACCGACGCGTCTGACTCTACAGGCGCAGGAGTGCTCGACGACTCTTCATGTCTGTGCTTTTTCTTTTTCTCGTGAGTGTCTGAGGGATCTTCCTCGCGGGCACGCTTTTTCTTTTTCTTCTTCTGGATTTGGTCAGTAGTGGCAGCTGAATTGGAGTCGACCGTCGGCGGAGTGGCTGACAGCATTAGGGTGGGCTCAACGAAGACAGTCGTAGCAAAGGGAGAGCCGTGTGACAATCGGTCACATCACTACTTTTATCAGTCGTCCTCGTTGAACCATCTGTCCTCCGCCTCTCTGTCGTCTTCCTCGTCCAGCGACTCGTCCCAGTCCACCTTGTCGTAGTCCATGTTCTGCAAATTGTTGATGAGCGCGCGTTCACGGCGCAAAGGCATTAACTTACGTCCAGCAATCCGTAAATGAAGCGCTCTCGTATCCTTCTTTCAAAAGCTGCTCTGGCTTGCTCTTCACTTTCTGGTTCAGGTTCCGGCGCCGGCTCTTCCTCTTCATCGCTGTCTGTATCCTCTTCTGGCACAAAATCATCCTCCTGCATGGCGTTGGCTCTTCTGATGTTCCTAACCCGCTCCGCCTCGCGTTCCTCCTCATACTCGGCCAACAAATTTCCCAATTTCCCGATGTGTTTCTCCTTCCCCTGAAGAAACTCCTTCTCTGCCCATGCTTTCTCCTCTTTGCCCTCTTCCACACCTCGACGCTCTCGACCCTGCCACAACTCCGGCCAAGTCTTCTTCCCTTGCTCGAAACTCAACTCTGGCGGGTTCTTATTGGCATACTGCAGCCGCCGATTCCGGATGGTAGGTATGGTAGTACGCTCCTTGGGCGTAGTGATGTAACTATAGTGTGACAAGATATGTGGCGGTAGTTGATGTAGATACTGAGAAAGAAATGCAATCGGATCGGTGTCTGGAGCAGGCGTATGGTCCCCTGGGAGCCCTAAATACTTGAGTGAAGGCAGTTTATCGAATTCAGGCGCGGACATGATAGGATGGATGTCGGTGCTAAAAACACGTCATGTCACAGAGTTCCGTGACCCGCCAGTTTAGCTCGCAGGGCACGGGATGATGAGGCTTGTTCCAATTATACCTTGACCATGTCGTCCTCGTATCCTTTCCCTTCTCAGGCCAGCTCCGTCCATACATATCCCTGCAAATGGCATTGGTGCAGAGAGACGTTTCCTGATAATCCACAGCTTGTCCAACATGTTATCCTTGAGCACGTCAATAAAGCACCACCGGTAAAGCGGGAAGACATCCCTCACGTCAGAAGGGCGGAGGATGGCACTGGGGACAGCATCCATGTGCCGCCGTATATATTGTACAAGCAGCCTCCGAGCAGACTTTCTGCTTCGCCCCAAAAGGTACTGGGGCTTTCTTCACAAGGTTTGCATCTTTCCTCATCGCAATATGCAGTTAGGTCTCAAGGAACAGCATTGACCTTATCTCGTATGTACAGATGTCCGCCCCAGACCAAGTGCAGAACCTTCGTCATCTCTGCCTTCACCTCCATTCTCCAGCCCAATGCTCAAATCTCAGGCCCATATTCTATCCAAAAACCTAAACTCACCCAGACACCGCTCTTCAGTCCAACCTCCAGATATTTTCCCCGCTGCTGACACTCAGGATCTTTCAAAGCACGCCGGAACCTCAACACCTCCCTTCAGAGCCATCGGCTCTCCAGCCGGATCCCATACCTCTGTACACATTCCAACGTCACCCCATTTCAGTGCTCTCGTGCACCAGGGACCAGCAAAACGTGCCGCGACCCTGACTATCGATACGTCCTCGCCTGCGAAAAAGCCGAACACGGCTCAGCACCATCATTTCTCTTCCCAGTCTAGTCTCAACCATCGGCCGTCGATAGGCGAGAGGGCTGCGGTTGAGGAGCAGCTAACGCAGCTTGATGAGGAGGACAGTGATAGCGGCCGTAGCAGTAGCGCTAGTGGCAGCGGCAGCGGCAATGATAGCGAAGAGGACAGTGAGCGAGACGCTGTAGGTGATGATGTGACCGACGACGACTCGGATGATTCGCCAGAGGAAAACAGCATGGAGGTTGATTCCTCATCTATGAACACATCTCAGGCACAGGTCCCTCCCAGTTCAGAGATACAAGATGGATATACTTCCGAGCTCAGCTATGCCCTATCCCAACCACAAAACTCTCAACTAGCATCGCAGACACTGCAGATGGAGGTGCTCCAG
Organism: Gymnopilus dilepis; assembly: GCA_002938385.1. Lineage (NCBI taxonomy): Eukaryota > Fungi > Basidiomycota > Agaricomycetes > Agaricales > Galerinaceae > Gymnopilus > Gymnopilus dilepis. The sequence goes on from NHYE01005642.1 coordinate 13,466, forward strand.
ATGGAAGCGGCCTCCGAAACGCCATCGCAATTGCAGCAATCGTCCTTCCCATATCACATTCACGGTCCCAAAAAGCATGTGCACGTACACAGCAGTCAACCCTCCGAGCCCGATTCCAGTCTCATCCTAGGCCCGCCCGCTCTTCTCTCAAACCCTCAGACCTTCGCCGTGAGCACACCCGTCGCCAAACAGCAGCAGATCTGGTACCAGCCGCAGGCGCTAACGCGCACTGCCAGCGGTAGCGGCTCGAATGTGAACTCGCCGCGGGTGGGGCAGGGACGTCCCGTCGCTGTGGCCACGCCTGCAAAGTCTGCTCACCCTGCTGGGCAGCCACAGTCTCAACAACGGAATGTGAGGACGGTTCAGAAAGCGAAGAAGTTTACTTCGGGGACTTTGCAGATTGTGCCTGCTGCTAGTCAGGTTAGAGCTGCTGCTGCTGCTGCATCGACGGCTACACCTAAGAGGGCTGTTGCTGAAGTGGCCAGTCATAGTCATGAACCTCAGTCTCAAACTCCATCTCAGCTGCAATCACAGTCCCAGTCCCAGTCACAATCTCTGTCGTATATGGATTCGTCGCAATCTCAGCCTTATCAGGACTCTCTTTTGCTGCAGACACAAGCTCCGTATCATAGTCAGCCTATGACGCAGTCTTTCTGACGAACTTTTATTTTTTGGTATCCGCATCTTTTATTTGCTTCGATGCTAGATATCTGACCCTTCAAGCACTTACCATATCTCAATTATCAGCTCGCTGTTCGGAGTCTTGTCCCTGAGGCTCCTCATTGCTCCTCATTGTCTCATATTTGCATGTCCAGTAAGGAGAATCGACTAGTGATTATCTGGCTCCAGGGCTCATATACTCTCTCGGTGAGCCCTCCTCCAGCTTGGATGAGTACCACCGCAGCATTGGGCCTCTGCGTAATTGCATTGATACTTTTAGGCTTGTCACTTTTAGTGCTTCACTTAAAAGTAGTGTATCTATGATTATCTCGTGCAATCAATGATATCGATGCTGTCCCTGAAGTTCTGTGTCATCGGCCAGAACTGACAGTTATGCTCAAATGGCACTCCGTACCTCCAGTATCTGACTCGAATTGAAGAACGCTGAACAGATTGTGTCAGTGGGGGAGCAGGTTTATTTTTAGCTCACATTTATCTCTTGTACCACCACCACATCTTCCTCTTCTCTCGACCAGATCGCCTCTGTATCTTTGGGTCCGAGCCAAAGCTTGTCGAGCACTCGCTCACTAGTCATCCTTGACGTTCAGCCATTGAAAGTCCATGCCATCCTCTGCCGCACCCAGACATTCATCCAGTGAACAAACTGCTCTTCAGCCCTCCGATGCCCTGGCGTTAACCAAAGTCGAACAGGAGCTTCTGCTTGTGGTGTTCATTCACGGGTTCAAGGGGGACAATGCAACGTTTGGTGACTTCCCTCAACGGCTGGAGCATCTCTTGACCGAGGTCATCCCACACGTGAAACCGCAATGCGTTGTGTTTCCTGTGTATGAGGTGAGCTTCACTTGAATACATGTCTGAAAGAGTGTTGGACTGATTTTATTACTCTGGATGGATGATTACAGACGAAAGGCGATCTTGTTCGTCGTTTTGTTCAAACCAATTCCTTTCTGTCAAATTGATATCCTACAAGGACAAAGCCGTGGTCCGCTTCGCTGACTGGCTAACTACACTGGTCGTTGAGCGTGAAGTTTCCTCGGGACTAGGCGCAGGGAAAGCCAAGGTAGTACTTTGCGGGCATAGGTGAGTGCCCGAATACCTGACTAGATTGCTGAAGTTAATCATGTACGCCTTCTAGTATGGGAGGGCTCCTTGCTGCGGATAGTTTAAGGGAATTTGTTGGGACACGACCTGACAAGGAAGCACCTCTTTGGCCAAAGATTATAGCCTGCCTAGCTTTTGATACCCCAGTGAGCTCTAGTCCGTCTTCGTCCGATCGACCACCTGTCTAATGATACGTGAAGTATTATGGCATCCACCCTTTCGTGGTCAAGAACAGCGTCACCAAAGCTGCGCAATACGCTAATGCTGCTACGACCATCGGTTCTGCTTTACTTGGATCTTGGGCCGGTCTCACTGCCAAAAAAGCCGCAGAACAGACTGCTGAGGAACAGCAAAGACGTTCTCCATCTCCTCCACACAGCCCTCAACCACCAGCAAATAAGTCTTCCTGGGCAAATTGGGGAGGTCCGGCAGCTGCAATGGGAGGTGCCCTACTCGCAGGTGCTGCTGCTGGCGTGGCTTATTACAAACGAGACGACCTGACGCAGGGTCTCACATGGGCTACTGACCACCTGAAGTACGTTGGCAACCTGTGGGATATAGAAGGGCTGGAGAAACGAGTGGAGGACTTGATTGACATTGAGAAGGAGTTCGGAGTCGTCTTTAGAACGTGAGTAGATGTCGCACAAGGTTGGTTACTCTGACATTGAAACACTTATGCTCTAGGTTATACACCCACCTTCCGCCGAAGCCTCCCGAATTTTTGACTTCGCGGACTTTCGTTGTACTTCCCAAGTATGGGAGCCGTGCCACGTCGCACTTCTTGCCTGCCAGCAATGGCGTTGCAGCCAACGAGATTGACGGTCATACTGGGATGTTTGCTGGGAGTACAAATGACGGCTATTATCGACTTGGTCTTGACACAGCAGGACTGATTCGGGATGCCGTTGAGGCGAGTAGAGGGGTCATGGCACATCTCCCACCCAACCCCCAGAAGAAGTCGAAACGTACGCGTTCACCGCAGAAGGGAAGCCCCCAGAAAGAGAAAGTGTAACTGATTAGAATATACCATGTACATCTGTATAAATATCTGCATTATTTTAGGGTCAGACGCATTGCATATGCATCTTCTCCATCAGCATCTTGAATGGGGCGATTGAGCGACACTGGCGTATTTTAAACAGGAGATAGACTTACAATACCCCTTTTCGATTTCCTTGACAGTGAAGCCCAGGGTGTCCTTGTAAAGTGATAGCGCTGCTCTATTCGACTTCCGGACATGGAGAGACACATATGAAGCTCGGTAGATCTGTGCCATAGCTTCTTCTGTACGAATCCAGTCAAGTTTAGGATCGCTCAGGGAAGTTTGCAGAATACGCACGAGACTGCACCATCAGCTTCTTGGCCAGACCTAATCGCCTATACGAGCGAAGAACAGACAAAGAGGTTACATGCCCATGAGCCTCCTCGCCTTCGGGTGTCTCTTCGTCCCTGCAAGTAAATTGGTTTTTGCACGACATCAGAACGTGCTTTGGACGTAAGAGATTGTTCATGTGTCGCACATCTTTGCCAGTATGTAGCCAACAATTCGTCCTCCCTGGTCTTCAGCCACGAAAGATATAGAAGGCCAGGTCATTGCATGATACATGTCTATGGGAGAAGAAATGAGCTATTGTCAGAGATCGTTGATGATCTTTGTGAAGACCTAACAGTATTTCATGGTGTAGTTTTCAGGAAGGTTTTGAAGATTGCATGCCTGCATTCCTGGCAGATCCTCCACCTGTTAATGAGTCAGATAGGTGCTTGCAAGGCATTGACGAAACAACTGACCCTCATTGGACGTATGTTCATTTGAGAACTAAAGGCGAGACTGTTGAAAACTCAAAATACGCAGCGAGCTATGATCATACCCGGCCTTCAGCGATTTAGCCGAGATCAGCCAGGCTTCACGATCAAACGGTTATCAGTCGTCCAAAGTACGTCATCCAGCGAATTAAGCAAAAAATTATGTGTCTAGCTGAGCAGTGTATATCGAAGTCTAGATAGTCTGTAATATGGGATATTCTACTGGACAATGACGTCCCCTGGTCTTCCAATGAGTTTCCGTTTCGGCTTTCCATCCTTTTTGACGCCAATCACCTCAATTTCCATCTTCGTTGTTGGTATCGTGTGCAGGCGTCCTTCTAATTTTCCGTCAAGGAAAGATAATGAGAGGTCCGATATCACTTCCATGATGCGCAGAGCGTATCTTCTTCGAAACAGAGGAAGAATTGGAAAATCTGAAAATGATATATGGACAGATCCAACTATGATGGAAGAGATCAGTTGGAGTACACAACATGATATGTGCGCGAATTACCTATCGTCAGTATACGATCGCCCTGAGGTTCCCATCCAGCGACAACCTCTTGCAATCTGGCGTAGTGATCTTTCCAAAGCGTGAACGTTTCAGAATTGATGACCAACATGGACGGATGGTCAACATTTGTTTTCAGTTGCCTAATATCTGGAAGGGCTCCATCTGCCGCTGCCATGGAAGAGCCGACAGAATTCTCCTGTTTGCTTATCTTACTTGCTGCATCGAGGGTCAATGGGGAAGGGCCGGGCGAGGGCAGAGGTTCTAGCCAAGGATCTAACACAATAGCTCGCTCGACCGGAATTGCGTCGTAGCCTTCCAATGGCCGTGTCGACAGCAAAGAAAGCTTGGATTGACTTAGATTAGAAAGCATCTGAAAAGCAATCATGATCTAAGCCTCACCACGGTGCAACCTCCAAATGAATGTCCTGTCAAGGAGACACCATCACTGTATCTGACTATAGGTTGGTCGAAATCATTTCTCGCTAACCAACTGCCTTTGTCAAAAGGTGTATCATCGATGACGGTTAGTTCCAGAGTCGGGTCGTTTTCTAGCAAACGACAGATCGTCGAGTAACCTATATAAATCTCGTGTCGGCGAAATGCAAGCTGTTCACCCCGTAACGGTATTGGGTGTGCGGCTTTTGCGTCATTGCCATCCCGGCTAGGTGAAAATCAGCCTAGAAGTCAGTAGAGAAACACGAAGCTTACAGCAAGTCTACGTCTTTGATGTAGTATACAGTCCTCGGAGACGTCCGCCCAGCTGCTTCCCAAGAACGAGGCATACACACAGGGGCGGTTCCATCACGATGTTCGAATGCAATGACAACTCGTCCCGCAGAAGCCAGACGAGTGCAAAATTGGCTAAATTATTCGCGTGTCAACTAGACTTGTGGCAAATTTCGAGCTAACTACACACCTGTACGCTGTCCTAGTTCCTCCAAGGCCATGAGAAAAGATGACCAAAGGCCACTGCGAAGGCAATGCTTCTTCGCCATCTTGGGAATAATCATTCGAATGTGAAGGGTTGAGAATTGGCGCGTTTGGATAGGCTGGTATCTCAGGAAGGTACAGAGGTCAGTTGTCTTGTCTATCGCGGGTAGAAAGTGACACCAACTTACTTTCAACAAGGCACCAAAAAAGTAAGCCAACGGCCACAACAGCCAACTTGAAAGATCTATTCAAGTCAGCTCAAAATGTTTTCCTCATGCATGACATAAACCATCACTTAGGAAGATGGCGTATCCAAGCAGAGTCTTTCGCACTGGGCTACAGCAGAAGTCGATCAACTACGAAGTCAACGACCAGAAGGCTGAAGCGTGGCGTACCGCAGCAACCACGGTACACCTTTCCTGGAGGCCGTACTGATGTCGGCAGGATAGTATGCAGTGAATGCGACTTCTTCTAGATAAAGTGCATCTTGTGATTCGTCCGTGCTTCCAGCCCTCCTCAATTTAGCTGAACCTATTGGCTTTGCAGGTCGCACAGGTGTAACAAAGGTGGTTACGCCAACTGGGAAGTGTCCATTGGTGTCCGGAAGGAAGACCCTATCACAAAATTAGTGCACAGAAGTTGTAAAGCAAGTAAGTATCATGACTGACATCCGTACGCGTTATATTCTAACGGACAGTAATTAGCGTAGAACGGCTTCATATTCGGGGCCGTGTAATTCGGTCCGATCGGCGCCGCCCGAAAGCAACCCAAAACACTGGATTGCGGTTCTACAACACCTTTCGCTAAATCCGCATATGAATCCCATCAACCAGTACATATGCTACTGCTTGGCTTCGTTTGACAGATTCTCCTTTTCAACTAGGTATGCTCATGAGCAGTTTGGCGTAAATAACATTCGCTTACTAGCTTTAACTCTTGCAAGAGATTGCTTCACAATTTGAATGCCATCGCCTTTAATTCAAGTTTAGCCTTGGTCCCGTTGAACCATTGCTTTCGTCTAGCTCCTTCAAACACGGAGTTATCTCACAGTTTTCCTGAAGAGGAAGATCCCCCTGGCCGACCTGGCATCCGTTGGTAACTTCATCATCAAAGACGGCGACCAATGCCGTGTTTTCTGTCAGCTTCATATAATGGCGCTGGTTCCAGGCTCACCCTGTAACGTTTCCTTCTTTCAGCTACAGCTATGCTGCATCCCGTCACTCTTTTGCCTCTTTTAATTGCTCCCTTCGTGTCTCCCGCCGTGTCTGCAGACCCTATCCAAGTCTCCATCCCTTCCAAGCCTACGTCGACTCATGTTGTAAATTCAAACTTCCTTGGAATCAGCTATGAGCTAAGCTTTTTGAATGAATATTGTAAGCAGTGACAACGCTACATGTCTATCTTACAGCTGACCAGTTTCTTTGAAGTTGGTAACAACACTTCTAGCATCCCCCCTACTGTAATAAACTATCTTTCGACATTCCGAGATCGGACGGGCTCGTTGCCCGTACGTATGAGGATTGGAGGAAATTCAGCGGATGACTCTACCTATGTTTCTTCCCAAACGACGGTCATGGAACAATTTATCAGCAATGCTGCAGACTCAGATGACCAGCCTGTTGACTATGGCCCAGTACTTTGGGACGTCTTAAGTAAGGTCTCGTCTGACATTGGAGGAGCCGCCTATCTGATCGGTATGTGTATATCGGTCTGTTCGCTGGTGCAGCTTTAACCACCTGATGGTCTAGCTCTGTCACTTCGCGACCCTAATAGCACTGACATACCAATTCTAGCGGGTGAGTCCTTGCATTAGGCAAGCATCGATAGCGTGATTTCTCATCTCCCGCTCCATTGCTCGTAGGCGATGCGGTGCAGAAGCTTGGCGATACGCTGGACGGATTTCTGTTGGGCAATGTAGGACTGTCTTGACTTCATTATTTCAAAATTCTTATCAACCAACCCAAGGAACCCGATCTTTATACGAGCCACGGGAATCGGCCGGACTTGAAAAATTACACTACGGCCATATACATGAATGTCTGTGCCTCCTTCGCTTTCTTATCTAGTTGGATTGTACTGAGTTTCTCTGCGTAGGAATTTCAAGGAGTGTTAGACAGCCTGAAGAGCACATCAGCGGGTAACATCCTCGACAAACATGACATAGGCGGTCCCTCGATATGTTGCGAATGGGTATTATATCTTTCTACTAGTAATTCGGGGTCTGATCTTGCTTCTCTTCCCTTTAGGATCTCGGTGCACTCATTCATGATGGATATACATCGTCATTTGGGGACGTTTTGAAATACATAGCGTTTGTGGTCCCAGATTGCCTATTTGCGTGGTCGCTGACTCTTCTCGATGACAGCCTTCAACATTATCCGCAGAACAACTGTGATGGGACTCACCAATTTGAAATCCCTTGGTACACACAACATCCGAATAGTAAGAGGATTGGCAGTTTTCACAATCAATTTCTAAACAAGCCTTTCCAGCTGTCAATCTCGCTGCATGGCAAAACTCCGGCATCAACCTTGTGCTGTCGAATACGGGGACCAACAAGCAAGAAGTAATAATGTCAGAATTCAATTCGGTCTCGTGCGGAGGTGTCCCAGGCCTCTCGAACAGTTTTGCAGTTGGCTCCCTGTGGACTGTTGATTATGCCCTTCAGCTGGCGTCCGTTGGTTATAGTGCAGCTTATATTCACACCCGCGAACAAGGTGTTTCTTACAACCTGTTCGACCCACCGGTTGGATCGGCTGGAGCCCCGGATGCCTGGACAACGAACACACCTTTCTACGGTCTGCTCGTTACGGCGGAAGCGCTTCGCTCCCCTAACGGTAGCATTGTGGTGGACCTTGATGTCAATGGTTCCAAGACGAATCCCAATGCTGGTGTTAGCGGCTATGCGATTTACGACGCGTCAAATTCCACCGTCTTGCAAGTGGCCTTGTTCAACTACGCCAATGTTTCCTCTTCTGCAGGCTCTTCGACAGCTTTCGCCATCCCATCAGGCGTGTTCTCTTCTGGGCATACACTCACAGTCAAATATCTCACAGGTGATAGCCTTGCCGAAACCAAAAATGTTGCCTGGGGTGGGGAGACATTTGCAAACGTCGGAAATGGCAAGCCGACTACGGCCAACGCAACTTGGGCACCTGCTAACTCGGAGCTGGAGTGCTCAAAAGGCTGTACCATCAACGTTCCTGGCCCCGGTATGGCCGTTGTTTTCGCCAACGGAGCTCCAGAAAATAAGCCATCGACGACAACAAGTGGGAGTGCTGGTACTTCCAGTGGTTCGAATGGTGCAGTGAAGACGGCAAAGAACAGTGCTGCCATCACAAGCATTAACTTCATCTATTGTAGCACTGTTGTGTTATCGGTCATTCTCACAGCGTTTCTGTTCTAAAATGTCCCTCTAAATAGATAAGAGTAGTATGACATTTCGACCTCATCACGGGTTCAACGTTCTTTTGGACTACATAATAGACAATGGACTATCGTGTATTATTACCAATCTTCGTCGTGCCGTCGAGGTCTTCGAGACCTACGGCTACTCCTTCTCAGTGGTAAGGAGGATACATCAGACGTTGAATCCTCTTGTTTGATTTGTGCAGCCGTCGTAGTTCCTGGACGCCTTTGTCTTTTCGACCTTTCACTTGCAACGTGCCAGCTTCGACCTGATCGGGACACTCGGATAGAATTCTTGCTGAGGTGACTCTGATAATGAGTGGAGACGAGGGAACATAATGCCTTTTGTATTTCTTCGTCGTGAATCCTCCATGATTTGTTACGAAATGCACCAAGAAGTTTCGCTGGCAGTGCTCTGATATCCTCTGTTGACAAGTTCAGGAGATCAATCTGATAAGGGCATCCAGGACAATTCCACTTGAAGTGTCCGTTCAAGACCTTGGGGACCTCCATTATATAGCTAGGAATAGTCGGTGCGACTGATTCGATATCTGATTCTGAATCAGTAGCCTCGGGAGTTGAGGGTTCACTGAAGTCCGAGTCGTATTGGAAAGAAATTGGAGGCAGTGTCGCATTTTTAGGATTTGCATCTTGAGGAGTTTGCTGAAGCAGTTTCCAATCAATAACTCTAAAATGTCGTCAAGATGCTCACCTTTCCGCTACGCTTAGACTTCCTTCGTTGAACAGCTTGCAATCGGTCCTTCCAAATCTGTTCAGTTTGACCAAACTTCGCCATTCTCTGTGGAAGGCTGCTTTGTCGACTCCAGTCGGGCTGCTGTCCGGCCGGCAGACCCCAATCAATGCAATGTTCTTTGGCAGTGATTGTGTCCTTCCTCGCTTCTTTGCAGAAAATAATCCATTGTTGGGGGTCGACCATTCTCTGGGAACCTCCCAAAGACGCAATCTGATGTGCAAGGAGCCATTCGCTGTGAGCTGCAAACAAGCCCAGGATCTCTGCACGAGAGACATGGCGAAGATGGCGAGGTTCGCTGGAAAAGTCCTCTTCTGTATTCAGCTCCTCGATGTATCTTCGTTCGCGGTCACGCGGGCGAATGGTTTCGAAATATCTCTTGACAATCCAGTTGATATTTCGTTCCTCCAGTGGTGTATTGTCCCGATCTGTCGAGACTAATTCTTCGATAAGTCTCCGGAGGCGATACCGGTCGAGGAAGTTGAGACTAGAGGCATATGTGAGGGGATGAAGGGATTTCACCCAATACATGCGTCGGCTATTAGGCCTGCATACATGCACTGAGTATCCGAGATAAAGAAAACTTGCAAAAACTCCCGACATACTTATTGATTGGTGAGGGTAACAGAAACTTTTCCGGGTCGATCTTTGCTGTCGGGGTTTAGAAAACGTTGCAGGCGTGCAGGGGAGTGACTTACAAGTCAGAAAACCAGCAGCAAGTGTTTTGCGACAGCAGACCCTGACGGTAAGGAGAGGGGAATTCTGTTTTCTCAACTGGTAAGCAGCTGCAAGCGTAAGGCCAGTCCGGCTGTGGTCAAAACTCAGCCGCTCCAGCTCTTCCTTGAAATCTGCTTCGAGGTATTCAAGACCTTTAGGAGAAAGACTGTCCTCGAGTTTCTCGATCTCTATGACCCCGAAGAAGACCACATCCGGATTCTTCTGTATGCGAGAGCCAACCGGTGGGGTCGTGAGGTACTCTGTATCATCAAACCTAAAGCGCGGTTACGACAAGTTTGTCTGATAGACCAGAAGTAAAAGATTACCCAATGACTTGTTTGTCGCCATTGAAGTGCAGTTGGACCTCTTTTATAGGAAGCTTAGCGCCCGAACGAGGGAAGTCATCCTTCAAAATGATGTGATCTGGATAGGGCCCATACACTTTGCTCAGTAATGTTTCTGCTAGCTTTGTTCTGGACATCTCGCAAGGAATAAGCGCTGTGTTGTGAGTTTTGATTTGAGAATTGGGTGTCCAAAGGAGGGCTGATTCCTTGGGAACAGTAGTAGCACGGCAGCACAGGCGAACAAAGGAGAGTCGTTCACAGATCCAAGAAGCAAGAACGGTTGAGAAAACACGTAGATAGCAAGTAAATAATGACTGTTCCGATTTCAAAGGCTTGACGCGACTTGTCGTGTGGGAAGTCAATTAGCTCTCAAGATCACATGGACCTGCGTCGCGTCCAATACGCGTCTCAATGAGGTCAACAAACGCGGAACGAAACCGCGATGTATTTGAAAGCGCCAGGAGATACAACAATACAATAATTACAAAAAACCAATATAATAGGAACCGTTTCCTTAACGGATACAAAGGACCCAATGTACTAATAGATCTTCCGATACAGGCAAAAGTAACCATGAGTCCATGTAACTAGTAGAACAACAGACGCGGAGCTCGAAGAATCGACGTAGCGATTTTGATAAAAACAAGAAAGTAATCTTCCTGAAAAAATGTATAACCCCCAACGCCCTACGGGTTGGGACCAATCTGAGTCTAAAGTTTGCCACTCACTCAACGAGAACGGAAGCTAGGACCTGCCCCGGGCGTTCCGTTGTGGTCAGAACGAACATTGTCCGCAGAGGAGCGTCCAAATAACAAGGAACTGGCATAGTTCTCAGCTGCATTGAGAGTATTTCGTAGTGTGCGCTTGACGCTCCTTGCCCTCGGCTCAGAACTGTGCGATCCCTGCGTATGATGACCTGTGCGTTGTAGACGGCCTCGGCGTTCCGATCCAAGGGCCGAGTGTACAGAATCATGAAGTTCTTGACCGGCCTCAGCTTCGACATGAACCCATCGACTTTCTAGAGGCGATACTGTTGGTGTGTTATGTTCAGGTGGGCCTGCATCGTCAGGCTCTTCCTCATCATCCGAGTTTGCACGCGAACTAGCGGAAGGTGGAGGTGCCGGAGCAGGTGACAGACGAGAGGAAGCCATTTGTCGGGGTGTCCGCTCAAGGCGGTACTGGTGTGTCCGATTTGAGGATCCTTGACCACCTCTACCATGGCCTATCTCCGCATAGTGCAGGTCAGGCGTCAAGGCGCCGCTGCCAGAAGGTGTCGGATTCGGGACTGCTCGCAAGAAACCAGATCCATTATCATTCGGTAGCAGCTCATTCGGGGAAGGCGACGCTGAAGATTCAACCACTGGAAGAACATCAGCGACTGATAGACCATGTCGGATTTGAAGTCGAGATAAACGGCTTGGTCCAGCCGTAGGGGTGGCAGCTTGGGGCTGCTCACCACCTGTGTTGGGGTTGGTTCGGAATTCGTGGACACGGCGGCGGCTGGCCGATGGTCCTGTCACTGTTCGATCCCGCTGCAGTGAGAGCTCATGAGAGTCAGGCTGGGGTACGTTGTCGTTGGGTTCTTGTCGCGCAAGAGCATGACCTGCCGCATCATGGGGCCCAGCTTCTCTACTATTTGCAAGCGCTTCAGGCTCAGGGCTATCATCCTCCTGATACCCTTCGCCATCGAATTCATCCTCTTCATACTCCGTGTCGTCAGTGTTGTTCATTTCAGTGATGCGGTCGAATAATTCTGTCAAGTATGCCCTGAGCTGAGATACTCCTTTGCCAGAGAAGACGCAGAAAGCGGCACGCTGAGCCGTATTGAAGTCCTAGCATACACGTGAATTAGCGCATGATAGAGCTGATCATGAAGAATGGACGAACCTTCGGTGCCTCACGACAGAATCTTTGTAGCTCAGGTTGACGGAAAGCAGGCACGCCCGTCAAACTAAGGTGCGTGAGCTTGTGTAACTTGAGAAGGAGGAAGTGGATAGCCATGACCGAAATTTGGTCGCAGTAGGAAAGGTGAATACGCTCGAGAGTGGCATGGCGCTCGGCCAGGGCATAAATGGCTTCGTCAGTCAGCTGGTTGACGCGGACAAGGCCGACGCGGCGCAGCTTGGGGAGAGCCGATAGTTCAAACACGGACATATCCGTAAGAAGTACACAGTCTAGATAGCACGATCAGGAACGGAAAGATGAATGTACTGGAGCCACATACTTGCAAAGTCGATATAGCGTATGCGAGTACAGGAACGGGCGAGTAGCCGCACTGAGCGGTCAGTGATCTTGCTTGCATGGCCAAGGTGGAGGTAATGGAGGTGTCTCCCGAGCCCGCAGATAGTTTCGACCGACTTATCGGTCAGGAGGGAACACTTGGATAGGACAAGATTTCGAATCTTCGGTGCATGAGAAATAATCCCTTCTACGGCTTCATCCGTGATAAGGGCGCACGCCGTCAAATCGAGCATGCGCAGGTTCTCGAACGTACGATTGATGATGAGAGGTTGCAGTTCATCCGTCTTCTTCGCGGTGGAATTGGCAAAGGGGTTCACACCGTCTGTCTGAGAATCAGGTCTAAGTGGGGCAGGGAAGGCCGCATCGGTGAGGAGGGAGCAGTGAGAAAGGCGCATTTCGCGCATATGCACGAGGTGTGTCCAGATAAGACGGACTGAGACATCTGAGATGAGTTCACAATGGTTGAGGTCGATTTCTAGAAGCATGGGGCATTCCTGGGTCAGCGCTGAGACAGCGGCGTCAGTTAGGAGTGTAAGGCCACTCAGTTTGACGCGACGGAGGAGGGGGCACGATTGAGCGAGGGCGATAATCCCGGCGTCGGTAACGTTGCTACAACCGGATAAATTGATTCCTTGTAGTCGGGTTGCGACGCTCGCGAGTCCGATAATAGCTTCACTGGTGGTGTTCGCGACACCAGTAAGATCTATAGCAACGAGGTTTGGGAAATTTGGAAGAGTTTGAGTGAGGCCTTCGCCAGTGAGGAGCTTGCAGCCGATGAGAGTGAGCCGTTCGAGCCGGTCACACCGAGCAAACACGCCGATGAGGTCGTCCGAGAGATCCCCGCCGTGATTCAGGAAGTTGAGACGGCGGATGAAGCGCGAGTAGGTGAAAGACTGCTTCTCCTTGCGAATGAGGTTGGCCATCTTGTGGATGGTGTCATACTTGGGGAAGGAGGGTTTGTGCCATAAGAGCTCCACTGAACACTGACACCATGTACGACAGACCCGCATGACGGCGAAGAGGTCCTTGGGCGAATGCAGATGCTTGAATATCTGGATCAGGATTTCAGGGGGTATCGTTGAGATGGGCGAGTGGAGAGCCGGTGCCTGGATGGCGAGCGGGTCATGATCGTGCTTGGAAGACCACTGAGCAGGGACGAGACGGTGCTCAGGATAGAAGGCAAACTGCTGATTCTCCTCCTCGATGTCGTCGCCGTCGTCGGAGAGCGATGTGGTGGAGGGCGCATGGTGTTTGTAGAGGGAGACCATGGTTGTCGATGGAGAGATGGGAGGAGAACGGTGTGTCAGTAGTAGAACAACACGTGCCTTTTTAATGGCTGCACTGCCCGCGGTCCGGCCTTCTTCTGCTTGCTTGCCATGACCTCAAAGGTTGGTCGTCTGCTTGTCCCCTCTCAGTTTCTCTCCTTTACGCTCTTTCTAGCCGTCCTTTGACGAGATCCTGCAGTCCTCTTCTCTTCCAAGTCCAGGTCCAGAATACTATGAAGCCAGGCGGCGTCTGTGGTTAACTCCCAAGGGGCCACCACGGCCCCCGTCCCAGCCATCCTCATCACGACGAAGATTGGAAGATCTATTTAATCAGCCTGGTGCAGTACATAGCCAGGAAGTGTGGAGTAGTGGCCTGGAAAAGGTCTGGCGCGGCCTCTCCTCCGGTGGGAGACCCAAGAGCAATCTACCACTGCCGATAGTCGTGTGTCCATCTTGGCATCCTATGCGTTATCACTTCAACTTATCACGTTTCTGTCAGATCAAGATCATACACGCTGCCTGGCTGCGCGATAGAACGTGGCCTCCAGGCATGGAGGCGCCTGATTCTGACGACGAACAACCAGCTCAAGGCTCTGCAACGCCACAAACATCCCTTGGAACGCCAGATACATCACTGCCCGGACAACATAATCCATCAGCTGCAATGTACGGCCGTTCAGATCTCATGGAACCTGCCCCGCCGTGGATCACGATGCAACGGACATAAAGAATTCAAGCTGCTACTGTATTCCGACCCTTCTTGAATCCAAGCATTGAAGTCGTCTTGCGAGTTCACTCACAGCCTGTACATAGAGACATCTGATGCCGGGTCTACTTTGAAGGCAATTACTAAGTCCGCAGGTTCCAAGAAACCATTGCGATACAAAGGAACTGTCAAGCTCTGCAGAGCATGCGCGTTTTCTGCCGAAAAAGATATGGGCAGAACATGAGTGGGGAAGGTCGGTGGGCACGCGTGATCGATCCTACGTCCGTGCAGGTGGAGATACCTATGGGCGGCAATCATTAGTAGACGGCTCCCTTTAGATTGTAAGAGTATCTTACCAAGATGACTCCGTCTCCTCGTACGAATAACATTTCCATCTTGCGTTTTGCGATCTAAAGAGCAGGTGAGGGTTTCGTCTGCATCACTTCGTCAAAACCATACATTCACAACTCCTTGACCGTTCGTAGCCGCTTCTGGATCCACAATCATGATCGTTTCTTCCACATCGCTCATGATAAGGTTCATATGGCCATCGTATGCCTGTATTAAGCGGTCAAAGGGTGTTCTGCGCGATGAATAGAGTTTACTCACATGCAGAATGCCCGTCAGCTGTCTGTCTCCTCGTAGCTTGACGAATACGCGTTCGCTCAGTGACAGTCTAATGAGGTCAAATGGCTCTTGAATGCCCGTCACTGAAGGATCCATCTAAACCAAGTTGAAGGAAGCGCCAATGATTGGCAGTCGAAAGCAGGTTATACACGTGACTAGTGACTTGTTCCTGACTTGAACTTCGTGACTTGGTTTTGTGCTCGTCTTGTCACTCGACCACCACCACCACTATGCCAGTAAGTCGTATCGAGATCCTTAAACCGCTGCAATACTGATTAAATCCATACAGAAACACTACTGCGATTACTGTGACGTCTTTCTTACTCACGACTCGACGTCAGGTAAGGTACTTCACATTTCATGATCTTCAGGCTGCTAATCTAGTTTGTACAGTACGAAAAGCTCACAACAGTGGCAGGAATCACCTTGCGAACGTCAGGGATTACTATGCATGTGCGTACTATTCACGTCTCCTTCCCAGCAGCCTCTGAATTACTGACTTCTATCACAGCCCTAGGACACGACAAGGCGCAAAGTATCATTGATCAGATCACCTCCGCATACGAGAGCGGAGGTCCTCCTCCTGGAGGCTTTGGATTTGGCCCTCAGCATCTCGGAGCACCACCGCCACCAGCATTTGGCGGTCCTCCGATGGGCTTTGGCGGACCACCTATGCCGCCGCCTGGCTTCGGTGAGTATGATCAGCATGTCTCTAAGTGATATTGCGCTAACGGCTTTTTGCAGGTCGACCACCTTTCCCTCCCGGCCCAGGTTTCCCTCCATCGATGCCTCCTGGTGGACCTCCCTTCCCGCCTGGTGGGATGCCTCCCCCAGGTCCTAACGGACCTCCTGGTGGCTTTGGTGGTGCGTCCGATCTGAGATTCTAGAGAGAAACCCTTACTGATCCGTTCACTTGTAGGTCCACCTCCCTTCCCTCCCGGTCAAGGGCCTCCTGGCGGTGCAGGAATTCCCATCCCACCATTCCCTCCTAACGGTGGCGCCCCGCCTGGTAATTTCCCACCTGGCGGGTTCAACGGCCCTCCCCCGTCTCAAACTTCACCACCGCCTAATTCTGGCCCTCCCGTTCCTCCCAGCATTCACCCTGATCGACTGCGTATGATGAGCGGTGGACGTTGAAGACTGTTGGGATTGGGAGACGAGGTCCACTGACGTCTTTCCTTGTGCTCTGCTATTCTGTATTACCTACCTAGCTGTAATGTGTGACTACATTTCTCCAATGTCCCTACGTGAGATTGCGTATGAGAAATAAGAAGTCAGATTCTGGAGTGCAAGTGCCTCGATGATGACTTGGTTGAGAAGCGGCTCTACGAACGTGCGTGCTTGGGTTGGTCCAGTCTGAGTTTCCTTTTCGGCTCGAGGTATATATAGTACAGACGGGTCTTGGTAGCAAGATTTCCTCTCCTTTGCACTCATCGAGTGATGTCGACGCAGCCATTGCTCCAACGCACAGCGACAAAGCGTATCGCACTTCCCATTCGCGTCGAGCCCAAGGTTTCCTTCGCCAACGAGCGCACCTTCCTGTCATGGTTGCACTTCACCGTCGTCCTCGGCGGTCTCGCTGTGGGTTTGTTGAACTTTGGTGATAAGGTGCCGTGCTCTCCTGCTCCTTTTGCTCAGGAAGATCGTAATCCCCTTTTTCGTTTAGGTCGGAAAAATAAGCGCTGCCATGTTCTCTGCTGTTGGTCCGTTACCTTACTTCGGAAGCCCTGTGCAAGTTCCGTAACTGACGACGTTCGCCGTCTTTTCTTCCGGCTCTTGACGCTTAGCCATGGCCATTATGATTTACGCGCTGTATACGTACCATTGGAGAGCAGCTTCGATTCGTCGGGGAGGACGAGGACCTTACGATGATAGGGTCGGCCCGGTGTGTCTCCAACGTCATTTACGTTCTCGACGTGCGCTTAACCGTTCATATTATCTAGACTGTCTTGTGTATTGCACTTCTTCGTACGCTCCACTCCTTTTTTACCGACGCGATCAACAGTCTAACCCGGCCTGCTAGTCGCCGTTGTAATCAACTTCATCCTTCGTTTTACCCAGCCCGGCTCGACGTGAGCGACCGGCTTCCAGCACATTCTTTTCTTGTCCAGTACGGCGTTCTCGTGCAGCCCTCTCGCATTACCTTCTTTGATATCAATGGACTCCTTTATGTTAATGTTTTAATTGATTTTTTATATCTAGCATGTACACAATACTATACTCTTACACGACGCAGTATCACCACCACCACCAATGACCCACAAAAATGCCGGGAATTCAGCTACGCTTCTGCCGTTTTGTAACTGCTCTCGTGGAGACGGTATCGACAGATGAAATAGACATGGAACGCCGCGACTATGAGAAGAGAAGAGGGCGTCAGTCACTATCGTTCGATAAAGAAGAACCGACTCACGTGTTTCCTGCCTCTACCACTTCTCGCACTAATGACACTCTGCCCTCTCCCATCCTCGCCTTCCTCGTTTTCCCCGTCCCCCATCTGCGACCCTTCAATTTCCATTGAGTCCCCGCCCTCTACCCTACCTTCACCGTCACCCGACTGGCTAGGCTCTCTGAGAGCCATACGCTGTTTCGTAACCTCAATCTCATAGTCGGCCTTGTCCACCATACGCTTCGTTTCCACAAGAGAGGTCGCCGCTTCCATGAGAGCTTCTAGCCGTTGGACGTTTTCACGCGTGGGCATGACGAGACGGGTGTGTGTTATTCCGAGTTCTGCCAGGGACTGAGATATCTTTGGAGCAATGGCAGCCTTTGGCGTAGGCAGCTTGAAGGACCGTAAATAGGCCGGCTGGTGCGCGGCCTTCGTGGCAACACCAGAAGTTGGGACTTCCGTTCGCGTGATACAGTGCTGTAAGTCTGCAATAAAAGTTAAATGAGTAAAACAGCAGCGCCGTCGTAGTGGCAGACCAACCGTAAGCCGCATTCTTGGTTGTGTGTGGCCTTTTTCCGCCTGTAGGTACGCTTGGAACAGATGGTGTTGCAGGACTTTCCAGGTCTGTTGTCTGTCCACCTTTCTTTTTATTCTTCCTGATGGCCGTAGGGTCACCCGTGATGCCGAGTGGGACGCCATCGTCTTCCTGTATATCCGGAAGACCAGAGTCTATTCCAGCGAGGATTCTTAGTAGTGCTTCTCGGTCCCTCTTGAATCTACGTTCGTTTTGTTCAAGGCGTTTCACTTCCACGTAGAGTGCCTCTTCTTCTGCAATCTGGTCTTGTGAGCGGTTCTCGAGACTCATGATGTATTTCTTCCTCATGACCTCGCGATCTGCAGATACGTGAATTTGGTTGAGAGACTGACGACG
Organism: Gymnopilus dilepis; assembly: GCA_002938385.1. NCBI lineage: Eukaryota > Fungi > Basidiomycota > Agaricomycetes > Agaricales > Galerinaceae > Gymnopilus > Gymnopilus dilepis. The sequence continues at coordinate 31,874 of NHYE01005642.1, forward strand.
AGAGCGAATGCATACCCTTGTCGAATTGGAAACTAGAAACGAGGGCTGCCTTGGCAAGTTCGTCTCCCGCCCAAGGTCGGTGTCGTATTAATTTGCGACACACGCTGTAGTAGCGATCTCGAAGATCCTTTTGAGTGGCTATTAGCAACGCTGTCCATCGCCTTCCACAAGGTAGAAGCCTACCTCTAAAGACCGTGGCGGACCATTTGGATATTCGTACCGATCGTGGATGATATACCATCTCGAATCATAGTCACGAACAAGATTGAAAAGATAATCCGTTTCTTCCTTAGACCATTCTTTGTCTGTAGGTGCGCTCAGAGTGCTTTCAACTTAGCTGAGGACGAGCAAAGAGGCACCTTCAAGAAATCGCGTGTATTCGTCCTGGGTGTAGGTGTATGTATTGGGTTGAACGTTGTACTTGGCAAAGGGATATTCTGAAGGCATAAAATAAAGATTCTCAGCATAAACGTTGCATGCTACTTGTTCCCAAACACGCACCACCGGGACCATCTGGAGTGACTTTCTCCCAGTGTCGCAGTTCAAGACTGTCCGACCGCGCTGGGTTTTTAAATGCGCGCAACTCCCTATAGCAAGACAGATAAGCAGCTCAACTACCAGAGAATCACATCCTTCAGACCATTTTACTTTTGAACCTGCAGCACCAAATTTGGGTTTCTGCTTCAGACGCGGTTTGGCGAGCTGGGCAGCTAATGAAGGTGCTGACGGGCCAATAAGCGAGTAGAGCTCCCTCGAAATCCCTTCAGGCTTCCGTGTTGTAGTAGTTGACTTCTTTGGTTGAGGTGCTGTCGGTGTACTGCTCTCAGGGATGGATAGAGCGCTGCGAATGTCTGCAGCTGAAGCGGCCATGAGGGATTCAAGAAAGAGGGGAATGATCACGTGCGGGTATTGATGTGCGTCAATTACAAGTTGCCGCGTTGTGGGGATAGTTGGCCGATCACATCTCTTATCCCATGGCTGCGCTCTTAGCAGGGGACCCTGCACCTGACTGCGCTTTAGACAGAGACAGTTCATCTCCACGTTGCTCTTTCAAACTTGTACCGATACCCCATGGATAACATGAGCGATACAGACGAATTCGTCAACATTCTTGTAGACCATGTTGGTTTAGAGCCACCCAAGCAGGCGCCGGGCAACGAAGACTCGAAGGATTTCTATGCGCAATGGGTTGAACAATGTAGGCCTACCCCGGACTTTTGCTTGCGATTGTCCTGAGCGCTCAACCCTCTAGCTTCTGCCAAGATGGCTATACCTGCAGTTACTGGGTACTACCACCTCCAGGTCTACGGACTGTTTCTGATGAATTTCTGTTTAGCGCCGATGCTTTACGTCGCCTTTATCCAAAACATTCACTGGTATTGACACAAGGTTACAATATGAGCATTCTTGGATTCCCTGGCGCCACTGCGTCTCCAGTAGAGAGGTCCAAACTTGTGACTAACCTAGTCTTCTACCCTTTGGCTCGTAGCTTGGGCACCGTCCCAGGCGTCTTGGTCGATTCCGTTCAGTTTGGAGCTTTCAAGGTCACCTGGAAGGTATGGGTTTGCTCTGTACGATGGAGCTTTCAGTTGACAAGTGTATCCAGCAATTCGAATTTCTCGTTTATACCCTGACAGTATGTCTTCCCTCAGTCAATTCTTACGACCTCAATGATAAAGATGCATTCTTCCCATCTAGTACCCTTTGGGTTTTGGACTTGCCAGCCAGTACTATATTCTCCATGAAGGTCCAGAGGAAGTCTCCCGTTTATTCTTGTTAGCATCAGGATCTTGGGCCAACGAATTGCATGAAGAAATCTGGGTTTTCAATCAAGGATTTTGGTCGAAGGATCATGGACTCTGGGTTGAAGTCCAGAAAGCTAATTGGGACGACGTTATACTCAAGGATGAATTCAAGAAAGCTTTGCAAAAGGATGTGTATGGTTTCTTCTCATCAGAATCCGTTTACAAGGAGCTTGGTATTCCTTGGAAGGTAATCATACACCTCTGTCAATAGCATTAGTACTTAATGTTTCTTCCAGCGAGGTCTAATCATGCATGGACCACCTGGTATGTTGATGCATAGTAATCTTTGCGGTCGATATCTTATCGTTGTATCAGGAAACGGCAAGACTATCAGTCTGAAAACCATTATGAAGACATGTGGCGAGAAGGGTTTCGCACCTCTTTACGTCAAGTCATTCCAGAGTAGGTCTTCATTTTGATGAGTGGATCTTACCTGACCTTCTAAAAGGCTGGATGGGAGAAGAGGGTTCCATGGCCGCCGTCTTTGACAAGGCTCGTCAACTGGCTCCCTGTGTCATTATCTTAGAAGACCTGGACAGCTTGATCAACGACGGAAATCGATCCTTCTTCCTGAATCAATTGGATGGTCTCGAAGGAAATGATGGGCTGTTGATCATTGGGACTACCAACCACTTTGACCGCTTGGACCCTGGCCTCAGCACAAGGCCCAGTCGCTTCGACCGAAAATAGTGAGTTTATTTATCATTGGAAAGTTGCATCTAATATCTCATGTGTGCCAAGTTACTTTGGCGATCCAGACGAATCTGAGCGCAGCCTCTACGCTCAGTACTGGCAGCAAAAACTGGCTTCCAATAAAGAAATTGATTTCCCAGACAAGCTGGTCGCCAAGGTAGCTAAAGAGACTGATGGGTTCAGCTTTGCCTACCTCAAAGAAGCTTTGTAAGTCCATAATTGAGTTCTGCCTGCCTAAGCCTTCCTGCCTAATGACTTGTCCCTAGTGTATCCTCTCTCGTAACATTTGCAGGCATCGAAGGGGAGAAACCAACATTCGAAACTGTCCTCATGACGGAAATCAAGGCTCTCCGGAAGCAGCTGGACAAGTCACTCTTCAGTAAGAAATATGGAGCGGCAAGTCAAGAGCAGCGAGGTTCTTCCATCCGGGATACTCCATCTCATCGCCAATCTCGGGACCAGACAGGCCGCCATTTCTCAAACGAGTATGAACGTATTCGCGCCCTTCTTGACACCCTCTCAGACAAGGCACCAAGAGTTCCTGGCCGCATTTATCAAGGAGGGGAACAATTGTATCCTAGTGGCCGCAGTTCTGCTGATGCACGCAACAATCGAGACATCCGAGCTTTGCTTGATGAACTTTCCGACTCCCTCGCTTCCCTGGACATCCCGTCCATGCGAGTCTACGATGTTCCTTCGTCCGCTCATGGCCCAGATCCCAATCCGGAGAATTGTGGCAACACGAGAAAGGACTTCCGCACCCTCATGGACCGAATTGTCCAAAAGGATTGGGAATTGCAGAATAGGCACTATTACACCGAGTCTGGAAGCGAAGCAACTCGACGTGGCAAGACTGAAAGGCGTAGGCCTGCTCCCGGTCCTGTGATCCCAGACACACCACAGATCCCTCCCTTCCCAGCCTCTGGATCGCAGAACACTGGTATAGGGCCTGGATTTGGAACAGATCTGTCTCTGGCGTAGTCTCCGAGTGTATAGCATTTGGCTTCACGCCAGTTATACTTCCTCTTCTTGCCTTGTAATCTGTATGGGAACTAAGTACAGTGTTCTGTATCGTGTTTGCATGAATTCACACAGTTGGACTCCGTCGTCATTCGACGTTATCTTATCTTCGCGTGAGTCAGAAAGATAACCCAACATAGATAAAATGTACAAAGATAGAAATCCCTCTTCGTTTCTGCCCGCTCACGACCAGCTGGACAACAATACCCTCCGATTCGCGTTCCGCATACCAACTAGGAAGCTATACAACAGACAGCACTATGTCAAAGGCACCCAAAGCCGATCAGGCCTCTGATCCTCTTGTACCACTTTTCCAATCGATCGGCTTGACCAAGGCAAAGGCACTCGAAGCGATCAAAGCACCAAAGAGCGCTGCCATCCTAAAGGATATCATCGAGTCTCACAAGGATGTTGTGACGGGTTTAGATGAAAAGCGAGCTACCCTTGTTGCCAACCTCGCTGTCCAGCTCTCAAAGACATCAGCCGTAGGGTCCGACGAGCAGGATTATGTCCTCAAGGCGATCGTGGATTCGAGGTTGAAAACGGTTGACCAGGTTACAGGTGAGTCTCTCTCTATTATGAAATAAGAATGTGACTGACGAACTCGGATCCAGCTGCTCTGAAATACTTCGAGACCTCGAAATTACCTATTGAAGAGGCCGACTTCAACAGGGCTTGTGGTGTCGGTGCGTCTGCTTGTGTCGATCCGACATTCGTTTAACTGATTTTGATCTACAGGCTTTACCATCAGTCCAGAGGAACTTTATACTCAGGTCGAATCATACGTCTCTACAAACAATATCTCTGGCTGGGCAAGCCTTGGACCTGTCATCAGCGCGTTGAAGAATTCACCAGAGCTCCGCTGGGCAAATCCTCTGGAGGTGAAGACAGCAGTGGAGAAAGTTTTCCTTGACAAGTTTGGACCTAAGGAGACTGCGAAACCAAAGGCCAAGGAACCAAAGGCCAAAAAGGAGGAAGCTGCTCCTGCTGCAGTACCTCCCAGGAAATCAGTCTTTGAGGAAGGGTTCTTGGGCAACCTCCACAAGCCCGGGGAGAACCCTCAAATCCATCCCCACCTTCGTGAAGCTCACTTAAAAGCAACCGGAGGACAAGTGTGGACGCGTTTCCCTCCGGAACCCAACGGATACCTCCACATCGGCCATTCAAAAGCCATATTCGTCAACTTTGGCTATGCAGCCCACTATGGCGGGAAAACTTATCTGAGATACGATGATACGAATCCTGAAAAGGAGGAGGCTCGTTATTTCGAAAGTATATTGGAGATGGTCCGCTGGCTGGGCTTTGAGCCATGGAAAATCACATATTCAAGCGATTATTTCACGGAACTTTACGATCTAGCGGTCGAGTTGATTAGACGCGATAAAGCATATGTTTGCCACTGTACTCGTGAGTGCCCTCTAGTTGACACGTCGGGTGATTCTGATTGTTCACTATCTAGAGGAGGAGATCAAGATTGACAGAGGAGAGAAGCGCGGCCAACCAAGGGCTTGCGTCCATCGAAATCGTCCCATTGAAGAATCTCTTAAGGAATTCGAAAACATGAAGGATGGCAAATACAAGCCCAAGGAGGCCAACCTTCGTATGAAACAAGACCTAAATGACCCCAACCCCCAGATGTGGGACTTGACTGCCTATCGAGTCCTGGAGACCCCTCACCATCGGACAGGCGACAAATGGAAGATCTACCCAACTTACGATTTCACACACTGCCTGGTTGATAGTATGGAAAACATATCGTGAGTTTGCAGATATACGCTTCTCTCTCGTATGATCGTCACTAATATAATCAACAGACATTCGCTTTGCACTACTGAGTTTATTGCCTCCCGTCAATCCTATGACTGGCTCTGTGATGCTTTGGAAGTCTACAAGCCCAGGCAATCTGAATACGGTCGTTTGAGCTTGGAAGGCAGCATTATGTCCAAACGGAAAATCCTGGCCCTGGTTGAAGAGGGTTATGTCTCTGGATGGGATGATCCCCGCCTTTATACCCTTATTGCCCTGCGAAGACGAGGCATCCCTCCAGGTGCCATCATTTCGTTCATCAGCACGTTGGGAGTGTCAACAGCTCCATCGACAATCGAAATTGCCCGTTTTGAACAAAGTGTCAGGCAATATCTGGAAGGCTCCGCTCCTCGTCTCCTAATGGTCATGAAGCCTCTGAAAGTGATTATCGAGAATCTGCCAGAAGACTACTGCTTGATGGTAGAAAAGCCTCTACATCCCAAGGTACCTGAACTTGGCACTTCAACGATACCTTTTACTCGGACGATCTACATCGAAGCGGATGACTTCAGGACAGAAGACTCTCCCGACTATTTCCGCCTAGCTCCAGGCAAGACCGTTGGTCTCTTCCAAGCGCCACACCCTATCACATGCACGTCTTACAAGACGGATCCTGCTACAGGACAGGTCACAGAACTCATCTGCAAATTAGAGAATGAAGGGCCAGCAAAGAAGCCCAAAGCATACATCCAATGGGTCGCGGAACACCCTGCTTCTGGTAGTCCAGTCAGGATCGATGAGACGAGGATATTCCACCCTCTGTTCAAGAGTGAAAGGGTCCCAAGCGATTTTCGATCGGATATCGCTCCCAATAGCTTGGAAGTTGTCAAGACGGCCATTATTGAAGTCGGTTTCTGGTCGCTCGCAAAGCGAGCATTGACAGATGCGCGCAGCGACGCCAAGAAGAGGACAGAGAAAGCGGCCAAAGAGAACTTCACGACTGAGACGGCGAAAGCTAATGATAGTCCACAGGCTACGAGCGAACAACTTGTTGGTAATGAATGTGTTCGTTTCCAAGGCCTGCGTGTCGGTTACTTTGCTCTAGACAAGGATTCCCGCATTGCCGCTTTGGAAGAGGGCTCTGAAGCCACAGGCAGGACTCAAGGGGACTATATCGTCTTGAATAGAATCGTCAGCTTGAAGGAGGATGCCGGAAAATCATAAGCCGCCTCCGAGTAGTAGTCCTAACAGAATTTTCTGGCCCGCCTTGGAGTCATATCTTGTTGTCTAGAATAACATCATTTTGGGGGTGATGAATGGTGGACATCAAAGACATAGGGAAAATATAGAGGACTCTGTTTATACCATGTAGCAAAGACACAGATGAAAAGTCCTTCCAGAGGAGAACATTGGTCGAGCTGAGAACTCATTATTGTCATTGAAATGAAATGAAATTGATTTTGAAGTTGAACTTGAAGGCTACTTGTATCACATGTTTCAGGGCACCGAGTACTCGGTCATGCCCGATATGGTATGCCCGTGCCTATGTATCTGACGAGCTCCTCCTCACGACCAAATCTTAACCTCTGACTCTGAATACTTGGTACTCGAGCGAGCAGTCCCGAATTCGATGCCAATGTCATTTGATCCCTCTACTGGGTGGCGAGACAACCTTCTGGATTACTTACATAAATCTGCTGATCGACTGAGAACGTGCTTGGTATCCAGGAATAACATTGTCCACTTTTAAGGCTATCTGCCTAGTGGCCAGTCATCCTCTTGATTCCATGGCTTTCTGTGTGAGATATCCTGTGCTTTGCCAGCGCTATACAGCGCTCTGGACAAAGATAGAGATCGTAACCCCCGCTGCCTTTTTTTCCGCTTGTCCCAACAGTGTTCCAACTCCAAGTTAGCTACGTGTGCGACACGGACGAATTTGTAGACATTTGGACCGACGATATGGGTCAAGAGCTGGCAAATCAGGGGCCCAGCAACTCGAACGACTTCTATGCTCAATGGATTGACCAATGTGAGGATACCCAGGGCTCCTACTTGCATCCATCCTGAGCACAAAACCCTCTAGCTTCCGCCAAGACAGCTATACCGGCCATCACTAGGTATTACTTGTCCTATAGTGGTCACGATTACGAATTGTCTCTGACGAACTTCTTGTTAGCGCTGACGCTTTACGTCGCCTCTACCCAAATCATTCTCTAGTCATGACGGAAGGTTACAACGTCAAACTTCCTGAATTCCCTGGTGCCTCCGCAACTCCAGTCGACAAATCCGTCTTTATAGAGAATCTGGTCTTCAGCCCTTTAGCCCGTAGCCTGGGCCCACCCTCGGGCATATTACTGAAATCGGTCAAATTTGGAGCTTTCAAAGTCACCTGGAAAGTAAGTGCGAGTCCCTTGTGATGCCTCTGTTGACTCAGCCGTTGTTCCTAGAATTTCCATTTTCTCGTCTATAAAGTGATGGTGAGTACCAGCTTCACTTGGATTTTTGCGACCATATTATTCACACATCTTCTACTCTATTAAAGTATCCTACGGGTACGGAATCCTCCGCAAATCAATACTTCATACTTCATGAAGGGCCCGAAGAAGCTTCACATTCGTTCCTCATGGCCTCTGGAGCTTGGACCAACGAATTACATGAACAAATCTGGGTCTTTGATCAAGGATTATGGCATCAGGACCACAAACTTTGGCTCGAAATTCAGAAAACGGACTGGGAAGATATTATACTTAAAGAGGAATTTAAAAAGGCCTTGCAGAAGGACGTTTTTGGCTTCTTCTCATCCAAATCGGTCTACAAAGAGCTAGGGATTCCTTGGAAGGTAATTTTAGAACGTATCTCCAAAATATCCCCATATCTAAGCTTGCCTTCAGCGAGGCTTAATCATGCATGGCCCCCCTGGTATATCCCCTTGTATAGTTGTTTTTCTCAAGGCGTCTTATCGACCTACCAGGAAATGGCAAGACGATGAGTCTGAAAACCATAATGAAGGCTTCTGATAAAATGGGGTTTTCACCAATTTATATCAAATCATTCAAGAGTACGCTCGAACTCATGCATCTGAACCTTGTCTGACTGCTTGGGTACAGGCCGCATGGAAGAAGAGATCTCTATGGCCTCTGTCTTCGACAAGGCTCGTCAACAGGCTCCCTGTGTGGTTGTTCTAGAAGACCTCGACAGCTTGATCAACGATAAAAATCGTTCCTTCTTCTTCAATCAAATAGATGGTCTAGAGGGAAACGACGGGTTGCTGATCATTGGAACTACTAATCATTTCGATCGTTTGGATCCCGGCCTAAGCACCAGGCCAAGTCGCTTTGACAGGAAATTGTCAGTCGCAGTATTGCTCATAGATGCGAGAACTCATTTCCATGTAGCTACTTTGGTGACCCGGACGAGCCTGAGCGTAGGACATACGCCCAGTATTGGCAACAAAAGCTGGTTTCCAACAAAGAAATTAAATTTCCGGACAAGCTGGCCGTAAAAATAGCTAGGGAGTCCGAGAAATTTAGCTTCGCATACCTCAAAGAGGCTTTGTATGTTCGATTTTCAATCCCTTCTGGTCTCTGGTATATATTCCTGACAATTTCCACCCAGTGTTTCCTCTCTTGTGAGGCTGGCGGGTATCGAAGGAACAAAGCCTTCCTTTGAAATTGTCATCATAGCAGAAATCAAGTCTCTGCGTGAACAGCTCGGCGATTCGCTGGGCAGCTCTGTATGTGAAGCACAGAGCCGACACGAAACAGACACTTCTGCATGGGATGCTACACTCGGTTGACGGCCGTTGGTACTAACCCAAAGGCCAGTGGAACAGGGTCCTTCAGTTAACCCCTGACGCGATCCTCACCTCTTTGATATCATCTCGGAGAATTTACCTGAGCCTTTGAAGGCGATGCTGAGCAGATTTGACAGGCCTGGCTCTCATTGACTTCTTTTATTTTCTTTGGAACACTTTGCCTAGCAAACCAGTCAAATGCGCTGTCCTGCTTACCCTGTTCACATTATCATGGAAAAGTATTGTGTTCCTGCTTGAACCGTCGAATATTTTACCTTGGGGGGTCAACATTTCTTTCCTTGCATAACAGGAGTATCAGTTTATTGGATCGGAGGAATTCCATTTTGATTAAGATTTAAACGTAAAGACGAAAAGCGACAAAGGATGTAATTCCAGGGTGTATAGTGGGACAAACGTGAAGGTATACGTAGAGGATCGTAAGAGAGAATTTTAACAGGATATTATACTCGTGCTAGTACCAAAAGAAAGCAGATAACAAGACAAAAACGACACGGCTTTTGGTATCTAGTACTCGGCCTCCTCAACGTCAGCAGAGTCGATGCCAACTTCCTCGTAGTCCTTCTCGAGGGCAGCGAGATCCTCACGTGCCTCAGAGAATTCACCTTCCTCCATACCCTCACCGACGTACCAGTGGACGAAGGCGCGCTTGGAGTAGAGGAGATCGAACTTGTGGTCAAGACGACTCCATGCGCTGGAGATGGCGGTGGTGTTGGACAACATGCACATGCTGCGGGAGACCTTGGCGAGGTCACCACCAGGAACGTGGGCAGGAGGCTCGTTGCAGATACCGAGCTTGAAACCAGTAGGACACCAGTCGACGAATTGGATGGTGCGCTTAGTCTTGATGATGGAGACAGCAGCGTTGACGTCCTTGGGGACAACGTCACCACGGTACAAGAGAGCGCAGGCCACTAGAAAATACATTAAGTACAAGTGCAAATTCTGAGAAACTTTTCAAACTTACTGTATTTGCCTTCCCTGGGGTCGCACTTGACCATCTGGTTGCCGGGCTCGAAGCAAGAGAAGGTCATGTCAGCAACAGAGTTCTGTTCGTGATGAGCCTTCTCTGCTGAGATAATGGGGGCAAAGGTGGCGAGAGGGAAGTGAATACGAGGGAAACTGATTATGATGTCAACATAAGATCATGCGTCAATGGTGAACTTTACTGACGGCACCAAGTTGGTTTGGAACTCGTTGAGATCGACATTGAGGGAGCCATCGAAACGCAGCGAAGCGGTGATTGATGAGACGACCTGAGCAATCAACCTGTTCAAGTTGGTAAGGCTGGGCGAGGTGATGCCGAGGTTCTTCTTGCAAATGTCGTAAATGGCTTCGTTGTCAACCTGTTGAACACTTTAGGGATTCCGTGATTGCATCTCAAGAACAATAAAGCTCACCATGAAAGAGCAGTCAGAGTGCTCGAGGGTGGTGTGGGTAGTAAGGACCGAGTTGTAAGGCTCAACGACGGAGTTGGCCAGGGTGGGTGCAGGGTAGACGCTGAACTCCAACTTGGACTTCTTGCCATAGTCAGTGGAGAGGCGTTCGAGGATGAGAGCACCGAAACCGGAACCAGTTCCACCACCGAACGAGTGGAAGACGAAGAAGCCCTGAAGACCCGAGCAGTTGTCCGCAAGGCGGCGGACCTTGTCCATCACGACATCAATCTGCTCCTTTCCAATGGTGTAGTGACCACGGGCATCTGTGGAGAAAAAATTAGACGCGTTTTGTGACATGAAGCCGGTCACATACAGTTGCTGGCAGCATCTTCCTTTCCGGTGACAAGGGTCTCGGGGTGGAAGAGACTCCTGTAGGGACCGTTCCTGACCTCGTCGATAACATTGGGCTCGAGATCGATGTACAGGGAACGGGGCACATATTTGCCAGAGGAAGTCTCCGAGAAGAAAGTGCTGAAGCCACCATCGTTGGCGGAAGGCGAGCCCTCCATCAGACGGCCATCAGGCTACACGCACACGCACATTAAACATGAGTCAAATGCCATAAGCTGAACACGTTGCAACTCACGCTAAGCCCGTGCTCGACAGTGTATAGCTCCCCTATGATCACCAGATCAGCATGGCGCCACTTTGGAATATTTTGCATTCGCAGACCGCCGACCCCCAAACGACGCGTTTTTGAGCATCAAGGCGCGCGCCATTGAAGACGACACAGGTCTGGACATGCAAACAAAGAGGAAAAACTCACAGCAGGCATTACCAATCTGGACACCGGCCTGGCCAACGTGCACGGAGATGACTTCACGCATTTTTCAAAGAAGACGGAGACTGGGAAAAGAGCGGGCGGATATCAGAGACGGGGCAGACGGAAACCACGTAGAAATAAACTCACGAAGAAGGAGGTGAGGATACTGCGATGGCAGAACGGGACAAAATGTGCCCACCACGATGCAGAATTATACAACTAACCCGTTCCCACGCTAGCTCCTGTCACATTTTGATTGGTCTGTGCGTCACTCTTTCCTGACTCAACGCAAACTCTATATGATCTCTATCTAAATCGTCTATATGTGCTGCAAAAATGTCCTATCGCTTGTGCTATCCATATAATGTCCCAAATGAATGCGATTAAAATAAAAGTTCGAAAAGCCAAATTACTTCGCGTTCGCGTCGGGCAGGCTCTTTGATTTCAAGCCAGCCTTTTCAGCAGTTGCACTTATACCGTCGGCGGCCTTCGAAGCACTCTTCCTTCCAAAATATCTGCAATGTATGTACATCAGTCGAGATGCCACGGCGATAATTCGAAAAAACTTGCCTCAAGAGCTGATCCCACATCCTGAGCCCATGTAGAGATACGAGTTGTGCCTTCACCTGCTGTTCTGAGGCAGATTGAGGGGGAGGATGTATCGGGTCGTCGTTCGGATCGAAAGCTGCTGCAACGGCGTCGCTCGTCTTTAATCTCGGCACCGTCATATGCGTCTTGGGTGCGGTATGGTATATGCTCTTCTTTAACAGGGCGACAGCCTCGGGCTGCAAGAGCTCGTCAGTAAACAACTCTATTTTAAAGAAAAAATATACACACCGTATCACGTCTGCCAGCAATGGCAGTAGCAGGTGGCTTCTCATCCGCCAAGTCCAGAGGTCCCCACCGTCTATCACGCTCGATCTCTCCCAATGATTTCTTATGTCTCAACGGTGTCGTAGTCCTTGCAAGGGAAGGGTCTGCCTCGCCGGAATCCGCGTCTGGTTTGTGAATAAGGCCTTGTTCCAGAGCATGCCGAATCAGCTTGTCCGCCTTGGCTGCATACCGCGCCTTCTGCTTGAGTGCTCGTTTCGCGTTCCTCGCATATCGTTTGTCCCACTTCTTCTGACCTTCGGCCCAACGCAGGGCCGGAGCCTCCTTGAGCACGCCGATCTCTGAAGGCTTGAGTTGCAGAGCTTGCAGCTGCTCTTTAGGCTCTAGTGGTCTAATTTTCCCGTGGACGTCGACACGCTCTCGGATGAAGGACTGGCCGTCAAGTTCCTGGATACTTGTTATTCCTCGAGAAATTCAGGGATTATTTTTCAATCTTACAGTCTCAGATGGTCTAATTGCTCCGGCCTCCGAAGGCTTGAGCAAGGAATCGTCCTTTGAACCATTGAAAGCCTTTTCCTTCTCCGCAAGTCCGTTGCCATCAAGAGTGCTGGCGTTGACTTCATTGGCATCATGATCGTTGAGACGAGTCGTTTGGAGAGGTTCCGAATGATAATGGTGATTGTTGTGCAAACCATCCATTGGATGCTTTTCGGCCTTCTCAGCAGGTTTCTCATGCTTTTCAGCCTTGGCCTCCTCGTATTCTGGAAAGGGATGGCTTTCGAGATATTCCTCACCGTGCTGTGTAACGTGGTTGACAAAGGCCGCTATTGACCTGTACGCATACTTTGCCTGTTTTGACGCGTAAGAGAAGCTCGAGGGCACATGGAAAGTCCACTTACACTTTTCGTGAATGTGAATACAGTCAGCACATGGCACATCCCTGTATCATATGTCGGGAATCGTCACTATATCATGAAGGGGTAGCAGCAAAGGGAACTGACCGTCGAAGACCTGCAGATGGACCTTGAAAGAAGATGGGTTGACAGTACTATTACAAAGGAGTAGACGGCACACCTTGGTAGGCTTCGTAAATTTCTCCGCGTTCTCCTTCTGCCGACGTGCATCACGAAGAGCACCCTTCCTGGTGGGATATTCGGCGGGATTGGCAGCTTTGTGGGCCAGATATATGATTTCATCTCGCAAGACTTCGCCATCGCCGGTCAGGATATAAAGAGGTGGAAGATTCCCCAGAGAGCTCTGCAAAATCGGCGAGACAAGGGGATGGGTGAGCTGCCTATTGAGGGTCTAGCGTCAGCGTGGTTCAATGAGTGATGCAGGGAACAACGTACTCTGTAGTCGCGTACATCTGAATCTGGGATCGAGCCTCCAGAGGAATCAAGTTGGGGTTCTTCCTGAGAATCTTGGGAGGCTTCGGTTCCCAATTATCGATCTCCTCTTGCAGGTCGTCTTTCTCAGGTTCCTCGCTTGTCGGTATAGATTCAGCGGGCAGGGGAGTGCTCGTGTTGTTCGAAGAGCCACTTTTGGAAGGACTTGAAGGACCGCTGCTGTCTTGCAGCATTTCTTCTTGAGTTTTGACAGGCTCTCCAGGACCAATACGTTCGCACTTGGGTCGCTCAAGCCGTTCGCGTGAAGGCTTCAGAGTGTCAGCTTCACCAGGCTTGGGCGGCTCGTTCGTCACTGCGTTGACAATGCGGTCCCCCTTTTCAGGCACAGTGGGCATCGGCCATACTGGTGAGTGCTTGCTCAGAAAGCCGTACTTCGGTATGATATCCTGGAAAAAGTTGAGACAACGTCAAGATAAACCTCATCTCCGACTCACTGTCTTCGTGTTCTGCATGACACTTGGAAAGCTATGCGTGAGGTCCACCCAGGGGCTGATGAGCACAGCGCCTGCTGGCATAGGCAGACCAAGGTCTCTTAATATTGTCAGAGTCGTCAAACAGAGTCCACCGCCAGCAGAGTCACCAGCAAACACAATTTTTGAGGGCGGAACGGCCTTATGGAGTGCGTCTGGCGGTGGCCGAATGAGGTACAGATCTTGTAAAAATGTGAGATTAAGTGTGCAAGGAACGTAGCACTCAGAAGACTCACAGGCGGCGAGAACGTCTTGGAGTGCACAAGGCCATGGGTATTGCGGTGCCTTTCTAGAGGATGCTTTCACAAAAAAGCCACAGGAAAAATAATAGTACACACCTGTAGTTTACGGCGAAAGCTCGACCCTTGAACTTATTGGCTGAAATAACGTCATTAGCTGTCGAGCATCAGCATATAAAATTTGAAAATACCATAATGCAAGATTTGATACCGGTGAGTGTCTGTGCAAGGTCACCATCCTGATCAAAGGGAACGATGAGAGAAACCTACTGATGGAACCCCAGGAGTATCCACCTGGACAATATTCAGAACCAACGATAGAAAACGGGACATAGTCTCACCTCCATGCACATAGAACTGAGAACAACGGAATTTAGCCAAGTCAAAGGATGAGAGCAAAGAAAGCCAACATGCCATTACGGTCTCCAGTTTCTCCATCCGTTTGATGTTGGTCTCGAGACCGTCCATCTTACGCCCAGTATTATTGTTTGACCTCGTTTCCCGCTCGGAATCTATGTGTTCTTCCTCCGCCAACCACTCGGCGTCGACTCCACTCAAACCACGGACTTGCCACCAACGTTCCCCACCTACGACCATCTTGAGTTCTTCGGGACCGAACCATTCAATGAGGATGTCGGCTGCATCGTTGCAGCTTGAAAGAGGGACGGTGACTGGGCAAACGCAGGACCAGTAGGGTGACGGCACATGCGTGTTAGTGCTGTGGAAAGTTTAAGTTAAAGACAACGAGCACATCGTGTTTCCTTACAATGCTTGAAGTGACTCTATTGTGTTCTTGGTGCCAAAGTAGATAAAAGCTGCCAGGGAGCGTAAGTCAAGACGTCCTTCGTGTAGACCTGTAATTACCTTTGACGATGTGGAAAGCCCTGGAATATATGTTCTGTTAGTCCAACGACAATTCGCCGGATGGACTCACTCGTCAAAAAGGAGGTCATCCTGAGCTTCCTGTTCCCGTCGTGAGTCCCCTATTCGCTTGACCTTTCGTTTACTATGAAGCAGAAGTGTTTTGATGACGACTGGCACAGAAAAATGAGAACCAGGGAGGCCAAGAGACGAGGAAAACAGACCTGGAGTTATGTGAACGGCAGCAGTGGTGGTAGTGACAGGCATAGCTGTACCTGAGCATCTCCTCTACGCCGCTGTCGATCGACATGTAAAGTCGGGTCAAGTCGAGTTATGACGTCAGGCCCAAGTCGATCAATGTTTGCGCGGCCTGGTCTGCACAAATACGCGGCTATATTCGGCACTGGTTCTTTCGCGAAAGCAATGATCACTTTTACGCCGTTGTCGGGCGCGGCCCGTTCGTCGAGGACAACTCCTCTGTCGTACCTGCTGCAGGTCGACGACGTGAAGATCCTCATTGACTGTGGGTCCCCCGACTGGGCGCCAGAACCGTCTCCATTTCAGTCGGCAGCTGAGGAAAGTGAAGACAAGTCACCAGCATGGACCGAATACGTTGAGTCTTTACAAAAGTTCGTAGTGATATTATCCCAGGAGTGTACATATTGAGGAGGTATCTAGGCTGGCGCCTGAGATTGACCTGGTGCTGCTATCCCATGGCGATCTTGCCCACTGTGGTCTTTACCCATACGCTTATTCAAGATGGGGGCTGAAAGCGCCCGCCTATTCGACTCTGCCTGTGCAGGCAATGGGACGCATTGCAGTCACGGAGGACGTTGAAGGCCTTAGAGAGGAATACGAAGTTGTTGACCCAACTCCCGAGGCTCCCAGAGATGATACTGCAAGCGAAAGAGCGCCGTCTGAACAACCTCCAAGTCCACCCCAGTCTTCAAGAGAGAAGTGTATAGCCACGGTCATCGAAGTACAGGACGCCTTCGACTCTCTGAATACTCTCAGGTACTCACAACCGACTCACTTGCAAGGTCAGTTGAAGCCCTACTGAGGCGCTCCCGGAGTTTGACACACTTTCTTGTCAGGTAAATGTCAGGGTTTGACGATTACACCATTCAATGCTGGCCATACACTGGGAGGCACAATATGGAAAATTCGGTCACCCTCGTCTGGTACTATTATCTACGCCGTGGATATGAATCACATGAAAGAACGACATCTGGATGGCACGGTCCTTATGCGCCAATCTTCTGGAGGAATTTTCGAACCCTTAGCACGACCGGATTTGCTCATCACAGATGCTGAAAGAGTACCTGTCATCACGAGCAGAAGGAAAGACAGAGATGCTGCTCTTATTGGTATGCTTGACTCTCCTCTTTGTAATATAAGCTTCCTAATTGCTGTCGTTGCAGATACCATAACATCAACCTTATCCTCTCGATCTTCCCTCCTCCTACCATGTGACTCCAGCACACGAATATTAGAATTGCTTGTCCTCCTTGACCAACACTGGAATTACTCTCGCTTAAAATACCCGATATGCTTACTTTCTCGAACAGGTCGAGAAATGCTGACCTTTGTGAGGAGTATGATGGAATGGCTGGGAGGCACTATTAGCAAGGAAGATGTCGGAGAAGAGGGGAACGCTCGGCAAAATAACAAGAGACGTCGCGACGACGACAATGAAGAGGAAGCCCTCGGGGCTCTGGCTTTAAGATTCAAGTACGTTGAACATCAACGCTCTAAATTCTCTCTTGCTTGAACTGTCAATCAGACATTTGGAATTCTTCCCAAACCCCCAAGCACTCCTCGAAACTTACTCCTCGAAAGACCCTAAGCTGATCTTGGCCGTCCCAGCGTCCATGTCGCATGGACCCTCTCGACATCTTTTTACTGATTTCGCAGCCGTCCCTGACAACGTCGTCCTGTTAACAGCCAGGAGTGAAGAAGGGACACTTGCTCGTGCTTTATTCGACAAATGGGATAGCTCACAGCGACCGGAAGACAAATGGGACAAAGGCAAAATCGGTCGCAATGTCATGATGGACGGCTCGATAAAGCTGAGCATCAGTCGAAAGGTTCCCCTCACGGGTGTCGAACTTGAAATATACCAGCAAAAGGAGCAGGCTGCTAGAGAAAAGGAAGCTGCTCACCAAGCTACTCTTGCCCGGAATCAGCGGATGCTGGAGGCCGACGAAGACGAGACCGATTCCGAATCGGATAGTGATGCCGACGAGGAGGACGAGGTCAGAGATGCTCTTGGAATGGACTCCATGGATACAGGTGCTGATGGAGCTGGCAACGAAGCAGAGGGCGGAGAGGGTAAGAAGAGTCGATGGAAATCTGACAAGACATTGGACAACGCAGACTGGCTGGACGGAGACGAGGGACTGACCAAACAATTCTTGTCCTTTGATATCTACATCAAAGGCAATGTGTCCAAGTCAAATTCCTTCTTCAAGACAACGAATCAGGGCCCTCGATTCAGGATGTTCCCCTACGTTGACAAGAAGCGCAGAGTGGATGAGTACGGAGAGACGATCGATGTTGGCATGTGGCTCAGAAAAGGCAAGGCTCTGGAAGAGGAGGCTGAAAGCGAGGATTTGAAAGACCACAAGCGGCGGCTACTTGCAGAAGAAGATGCAAAGGTATTATTCCCTGTTCTTATCGAGTCTTTAGTTGCTCAGGGTTTCTATGTCAGAAGGCCATCAAGGAGCCACCCTCAAAATTCGTCACGAGCGAGATTGAGATTCAACTAGCTTGCCGGCTTCTGTTCATTGACATGGAAGGTCTCAATGACGGTCGTGCAGTCAAACAAATTGTCCCGCAGGTCAATCCTCGTAAAATGGTACGTCCCTATGTGGTGCGCAGCTTAGCTCAGGTACTAAGTATGTTGACTCTCAGATTGTGGTACACGCTTCTGCCCCTGCATCCGATGCACTCATAGAGAGCTGCAACAATATTCGGTCAATGACCAAGGATATCTTTGCGCCTGATGTCGGAGAGATGCTGCAAATTGGTCAACAAACGAACAGTTTCTCTATCAATATCAGCGATGAACTTCTTGCTTCACTGAAAATCTCGAGAGTACGTAACATTAATTAATTATCCGGCTTGCTTCTGACAGAGACGTAGTTTGAGGACAATGAAATAGCTTATGTACGTGGTCTTGTCACTGCCCACCCGACATCAACCATTCCCACTTTGGAACCGATTTCATCAACGGCGGTCCGCGTCGACCCTGGAGGTGAGGCCCAGGTCCAGGAGCAGCGCGTACTCGGATCGCGGCGGACAGTTCCATTACCGCAATCGACAATGATTGGCGAATTAAAGCTTACGGCTTTGAAATCTCGTCTCACTGCTGTGGGAGTGCAAGCTGAGCTAATTGGAGAGGGTGTTCTGGTCTGCGGGACCTTGGACGAGACCGTGGCTGTCAAGAAACTGGGCAAGGGCAAGATCGAGCTGGAAGGGCCTGTTTCGGAGGTTTATTATACTGTACGACGAGAGATTTACAACCTGCACGCGCTTGTAGCAGCATAAAAGTAATTAGAACCAAACAACCGAATATGGGAATTTGGGCACGAAATTTGTCCAGCGAGCAATCTCTCCTCTTTCAAGTCAAGTAGTTCAGAATGCGTGAAGTCATTTCTCTCCATGTTGGCCAGGCTGGTGTCCAGATCGGAAATGCCTGTTGTGAGTAGCGAATAGTTGCGTATGTACTTAACTTGGGTTGACACCGAGACAGGGGAACTCTACACTCTCGAGCACGGTTTGAGCGTATGTCTTTCCCCTCGCGACCAACGTTCATGCTCATTCGTGTAACTAGCCCGATGGTCGCCTCACTGAAGGTTCCCCATCCGCTACCGACAGTGGTTTCTCTACTTTCTTCTCCGAGACCGGAACTGGGAAGCACGTCCCCCGTTCCCTCTACATTGACTTGGAGCCTGGCGTCATTGACGACGTGAAGACAGGTCCATACAGGTCCCTCTTTCACCCAGAGACCCTGGTCACCGGCAAGGAGGATGCTGCCAACAATTGTACGTGGTTATCGCGCTTCGTCTGGATCTATCACCTCATATCTTGATCTGTGAAGATGCGCGTGGCCATTATACCGTCGGAAAGGAGCTCATTGACCCTGTCATGGATAAGATCAGGAGGCTCGCGGACAACTGCTCTGGCCTGCAAGGATTCTTTGTCTTCCACTCCTTCGGTGGTGGGACTGGCTCTGGTTTCGGTGCTCTGCTCCTTGAGAGGCTCTCGACTGACTATGGCAAGAAGTCGAAACTCGAGTTCTGTGTCTACCCAGCTCCTCAGCTCTCAAGCTCTGTCGTCGAGCCTTACAACTCTGTTCTTACTACTCACACGACCCTCGAGCACTCCGACTGCTCTTTCATGGTATTTGCGGTCTGTCGGGAATTGCGAGTCACTTGCTTATTAGGCTCTCTTGTAGGTCGACAATGAAGCCATCTACGATATCTGCAAGAAGAAACTCGGGGTCGTCTCTCCCAGCTTCTCCAATCTCAACCGTCTCATTGCTCAAGTCGTCTCTTCCATCACTGCTTCCCTTCGTTTCGATGGGTCGCTTAACGTTGATCTGAACGAGTTCCAGACCAATCTCGTCCCGTACGCATGACTCATTCGATTACATCATAGAGATGCTGATGCATTTGTAGCTTCCCTCGTATTCACTTCCCCCTTGCCACCTATGCGCCTCTTCTCTCGGCCGACAAGGCCACTCACGAGCAGAACTCGGTCGCTGAGATGACCTTCTCCTGCTTCGAGAGTGGTAATCAGATGGTCAAGTGTGACCCTAAGGAAGGAAAATACAGTCAGCATTTTGACCATCGTCTCTGGCATCTATTGTATACTGATTTCATGTTGAAGTGGCTTGCTGCTTGCTTTACCGTGGAGACGTCGTTCCCAAGGACGTCCAAGCCGCCGTTGCTAGCATCAAGACCAAGCGGACAATCCAGTTTGTCGATTGGTGCCCTACCGGCTTCAAGGTAAAAAAGTCGAGCCCATGTAGCTGTCGTTCAAAGCTGATGCTCTCAATAGCTCGGAGTCTGCAATGAACCATCTGCATGTGTTCCTGGTGGTGATCTTGCCAAGACGTCACGTAGTCTTTGCATGCTTTCGAAGTGAGTAGATTCCCTTCACTTGCTCCTGCTTTGCTGATCTGGCAAAATAGCACGACTGCCATTTCTACTGCTTGGAGTCGTCTAGGTACATACGATCCTTCCTCCTTTTGCCTTCAATATTTCTCACACTTACCTTGCAGACTACAAATTTGATCTGATGTATTCGAAGCGCGCCTTCGTACACTGGTATGTCGGTGAGGGTATGGAAGAGGTACGATGGCATTTCACCAGCTATATCTTATTGCCTCATTCAAATTCCGCAGGGTGAATTCTCAGAGGCCCGTGAGGATCTCGCAGCTTTGGAGAAGGACTATGAGGAGGTCGGCACCGACTCTGCAGACCCTGAGGAGGAAAGCGAATACTAAGTGAGCGACCTTGGCTCCGTTTCTTCTTCCTGTCTTTTCGAAGGTGCCATCCTTCACCGAATACCCTTTTCTTCGCAAGTACCCTTCTGTTGGATTATTCCAATTTTTAACCAACATTCATGTCGTCTAGCCGATTTTAGACATCGGCTGAATGATCTTTTATTGGTCATTAATCCACTTTTACCTTAGTGATGTCGTTGCATATGATCTCCGGATGTAAATATACAAGATGTTAAAGTTGCTGTCTATGAGAGATCTATCTTCTAGACGTACATCAGGGCTATTCAAATTGGTCCGTGCTCCTTCATTTTATGATTGTCAGCAGTATTCGTGATGTTTAATCTATTGAACTTCTCTGATAGTGACAGTGACGCCTGTTTCTGACAGACGGATTGAAATGCTAAGCAAGCGCCCGTGAGATTTGGCGGAGGAAAACCTGAATTGTCACAGACCTGGACAGATCCTTCACAATAAAGTCCGGCTGGGCAGCTTCTAATTGCTCGCGAGAATGTGTGGTAAGCAAGGCGACTGTCTTGCATCCTGCTGCACGTCCACTGCAGACTCCCGACGGAGCATCTTCAAAGACGATGCCTAATTATCGAAAGAACAAAGCTTCAATGCTGAGGTATACCATATGGAAGAAACATTGCAAACAATTTTCTGGTTTAACTCCACACTTGCTTGCGCCAAGAAGATACGGATCGGGGAATGGCTTGCCCTTTGCTACATCTTCCGAGGCAACAAAGACATCTGGTACGGGAACAGCAGCAATTTCCAAGGCGGAAGACGCGTAGGCCCGCGTTGCTGAGGTACATATGGCCCACCGAGGGTTAGGCAAGAAACGGCTAGCCGCGATCTAAAGAAAAAAATGCATAGGCACGTCTTGCTGTTCTTGTGAACAAGACCTACTTCGTCCATGATCGACTTTACGCCCGGCAGTTGAACAATACCACGTCGACCACCCGCGGTTGAGGTAGAGACGATCGCCTCCTCAAAGCGCTGCGCCTCCGCCTATGAATCGCCATGGATAATTAGACAGAGATCTCGGTAGCAAGGCACGTACGTACTTCGAGGATCTCGGGATCTTCGATACCGCAATGCTTCTTCAGATTGTCGACAGTACGAACGCCATGGGAGGCTGAGCCGGGGATATAGTCAAGACAAATGCAAAGCAGTGTGTACGCAATGCTCACAGCTCAGGATGTCCTGAACGTCTATGGTAGGATAAGATTGCCGGAACAGCTCCCATGCACCGACGACACCTGCAGTTGAATCAACTAAGGTGCCGTCCATGTCAAAAAGGCTAGAGGTAACGTCAGCAAAGAGTCGGTGAAAAGTGAGGGCAAAGACCCGACATACAGCGCATCAGCGTTAAGGGTAGTCCCAGACATGAAAGCAGGAGACAGAAGAGAGCACCCGATGGACCGGGAAATTATGGGATAGACGAGATAGGGGGGATGGAGAAAATGTGATGATTGATCGGTCCGGATTTGTCGATTCTATGTTAGTTACGGAAGAAAGCGCCAAACAGACGCTGTCGGTGATTTGGTTTTGACAGATCCGACGCTCGAGTCTAACCAAATTCTGTCTGCGACTACTCATTTCTTGCTCATTTTCGTCGTTTTTATTCTCTCGGTCCAGTTATGCCTCCGCGAAGGAGGCAGCAGTTCACACAGGAAAACATTGACCAGCAGCTCCAGCAGATACACCTGCTGGACCCGTCATCGTCATCTGAAAACCTAGAACAGCTCGGACCTATCATCAAGCAGATTCACACTAATCGGCAACAGGATGCGTACCTCAGGACCTTGCAGGGCCTCATCGACTCCAAGGACACTGAGATTGAGAAGATATGCAGTGACAATTATCAGGACTTCATTTCGTCCGTGTCGACCCTCTTCACGGTCAAGTCGTACACCGACAAGATGAAGGAAAATATATCTTCGTTAGACGCCAGCGTAGCCCAGCTGGGCGGCAGTTTGGTTGAGAAGAAGCGCGCATTGTTACAGACAAGGAAGACTGCAGCGAACTTAGATGAGGCCATTGATACCCTGCAAGCGTGTCTGCGAGTCCTCGACGTCGTTGATCGCGTCGGTGAGATGATTAAAGCAGGCAAATACTGGAGCGCGTTGAGGGTTTGTTGTCTACACTATCGCGTCGTATACGCCTTTTCAATACATTTTTTAGTCTCTCGAAGACATTCAAAGTATGCCGCCTACATCCCTTTCGCAAACACCTTTCTATCAACACCTACTTTCTTCCCTGCCTTCCCTACGCGGTCAGATAAAGGATGCTGTCACGGCCTCCATGAAGCAGTGGTTACTGGAAATTAGGAATATCAGCACCGAAGTCGGTCGACTAGCCGTTGAAGCCATGGAATCAAGGACAAGACGATGGCGCACAAGGAGGGAGAAAGATCTTTTACTTCGCTCCAACCGTGTCGGTAGTGCAGTCGAACTCATCACGTACGAGAAGATTGAATGTAAGCGAATGGTCTGTCTGTCTAACTTCTTTTTCTGAATCTGGCCCTCTCAAGTCAATGTTCTCGACAACGACAAACTTCACGTAGACTTCAAGCCGCTGTTCGAGTGCATTCATATATACACAACTTTGAATTCCCTGAGTGAACTTCGCAAATCTTATCAGGCCGACAGAAAGGTGTCGAACCTATCTCAGCATTCTTTGTGGCATAACTGAGCCTGACAATGACTTCCAGGCCCAATCAGATCTGATTCTTCCGACGCCTCTTCCTCTAGCCTCGATTTCTCCGCTAACTCAAGAAATCTCAGGCTTTTTCATTGTTGAATCCCATGTTCTAGAAACTACTGGGACCTTCCGGTCCCCAAGAGAGGTCGAAGAACTCTGGGACGCTCTCGTCGCTCGTCTTACAACGGCCATCGAAGACGCCTTACGTCGGGAGACAGATCCCGAAGTATTTTTGAAGGTCAAGGAAAGCTTATTATCATTCATAATGACACTTGAGGTCCGTGCCTTTTCCCCTTAGTAACCAATACTTACCGCGGCTTCTTCAGACATATTCTTATACGACCACAGCTTTACAAACGTTCATCATCGTCTTATTTGAGAAATATGCCAAGCTACTGGAATCTGAATTTACGAAGCGTTTTGAGGCTGTGAGTCTGAGGTCATTTGTCGGATTTTACCACATTAACGATTGGTTGGCAGATTGTCCGCGAAGATGAGATCACGCCCATGAGGCCTGACGCTGATCACGGTATCGATTCCATTCTGGACGTCGTCTGGCTCAATGAGAGTGAGAGAAACGAGCTCAAACAGTGCATATTCCGTCTTGTCGGTCTTCAGCTCTCTAACGGTCCCGCAGAACGCCTGCCAATTTCCCCTTACCATGGTCACAGACTTTCTTCCTTTGCTGCCGAGACGTAAGTATTCATTTTCATCTAGTCCAGATAAAAACATCTGACTCCGAGTAGATCAGAGCCTTCATACAGAAATTCTACGCATTCGTTGAAGGTGTATCACAGCATCACAGAAATATCGACGAGCTTTTGAGCAAGGTGAGGCTGAAATTTATTGTTTTGTGTATATCTGTGAGCTGATTCGGACCTTCTAGTCATTAGATTCATTGCTAGCAAAGAGCATCAGCTCGTCCGTCGAGAAACGACTGACCACCACTCAAAACCCAAACCAGATTGCTCAAATTATTACCAATTTGGAGCATTTCCAGGTTGCCTGTGGGGAACTCGAACGTTCCCTAACAACTTTAAGGTATAGTCCTCACACTGGAATGCTTGCCTGCCTTATATAGACCTGTCACCACAGGTCTACTCACAGTGGTGGCACTATCAAACTTACTGCAGCTTCAGCATTTGAATCAGCCATATCTCGTTCGCTTGCCCGCATGTCGGAAGTCATCAACTCCAAGCTCGATCAGTGCTTCGAGCTGTCCGAGTACGACTGGACACCAAGCTCTCGAGAGACTTCCCCAAGCATGTATCTTTACGAGCTTGTGAACTGGTTGACGACTGTTGTCGATTCATTGGCTATCAAAGAGAGCTACAGAGAAGATGCTTACAAAGGCGCCCTTGGATACATTAGTGAATGTTTAATGGTATATTTCTTGATCTCTCTCTGATCATGTCGCCACTTACTTGTCGAAATAGGACTTTTTGACTGGCCGAGACATTCCGATGATGAACGAAAATGCGATATCCAACATCCTCATTGACGTCGACTTTCTGGACGACGAGCTTAAGCGCATCGGTCGATCACATTTGTCTTCAGTCTTCACAGAACTTCGTTTGGTAAGTGACCGCGCTATCACGTGGAAGCACTAAACTTACTTCCAGCAGACAACTTCCATTGCCCTGGGAGGTACAGTGCAAGAATACCTCGTCCCAGCCAATAGGCATGCTTCCTACGCCGCTGTAAAGCCGAAGCGCTTGCAAGCTCTGCTAGAGAAACTTGCCAGGTTTGGGGCAACCCAACGAGACGCAGGTGCACGAGACTTAGGGGAACGTCGTCGCAAGGAGGCTGAGGCTGTGGGTCGATTATTCCCTGGTGAGAGCCGTTGATGATCTTGAAACTGTAACATTACTATTTGGATCACGCGCTGGACGTCTTCCCTTTTTCCATGGATTGTAAAGTAGAGCATGTAAAATATTAACCACTAGTCTAAGAAAGAGTGATTTTTGGCTACATGCCGATCAAGACAAGAAAAGCGTATAGAAGAGACGAGCGAAGAAAAAAGTTGCCTGGGAAACTGGAATAACTAGTAATGGATGGTTTGAGAGCGACATAAACAGCGGTTGAAAAGGTCTTCGGTATCGTGAGGGGGACGTGACACGTGTAATGACGCTGTAAGGTACCCAGACTCTGACATTGAAGCGAATATTGATTTACACCCGACGCTTGATGTTGGCGCTCAACCACTCCAGACCCTCGTAAAGACCATCACCAGATGTAGCGCATGCAGCCTGCCAGGGCCAGTCAGGACAGATTCTATCGGCAAGTAAACATGTGTGCATACCTGAATATACCAAGTTCGCTGCCTAAGACCATGGAGACCAAGCTTATCGGTGATTTCAGCGGCGTTCATCGCATTGGGCAAGTCCTGCTTGTTAGCGAAGACGAGGAGAAGAGCATCCCGGAGCTCGTCCTCGTTCAGCATCCGTTGGAGTTCCTCACGGGCCTCAGAAACACGCTCCCTGTCATTCGAGTCGACCACGAAGATGATGCCCTGGGTATTTTGGAAGTCTAGAAAAGGTGGTCGTAAGAGGGCGGGGTACAGCAAAGGGGTCGGGTGGTGACTCACAATGCCTCCAGAGCGGGCGAATCTTGTCCTGACCTCCGACGTCCCAGACGGTGAACGAGATGTTCTTGTACTCGACGGTCTCGACGTTGAATCCTGGGAATGGCCGTCAGCAGCGGGCCAAATGGGCGGATGTGCGACCAACTCACCGATGGTGGGGATGGTGGTGACGATCTCACCGAGCTTGAGTTTGTAGAGAATGGTGGTCTTACCAGCGGCATCAAGACCGACCTAGGGCGGCGCTCAGACTGCTAGATGGGGAGGAGAGAAGAGAAGAGATATACCATCAGAATACCTGCAGAAAGTGAACCAGTCAGATTTCAGGGCGGGTGGCCAGAAAAGGCAAGTAACGTACGCATCTCCTTCTTGCCGAAGAGACCAGAAAGGAGGCGGGAGACGGAGAGACCCATGGTTGCAGTAGAATTAGAGAGAGCTGAAAAGTGGAAAGTATGTAGAAGTTGGTGAAGAAGACAGCTCAGCTGGGCCGCTGTTTGCGTGGGACCTGCAAATTGAAATTCCGCTACGGGGCAAACACGTTGAAATATCCGCCCTCTTCTCAGTCCGCCTCCTTTATATTCCTCCCTCGCGATCGCCACGTATCTTCTGCGTCAACCAGGCGCAGCAATGGTCTGCGCATCGACAGTGCTACTCATCTGTCCTACAGAGACTTCTGATATCCGCAGCGTGATTTTTTGAGAGTAAAGTTGACTCACTATGAGGCTCCGAGTCGTGTCATGTTGGCGCATCCACCAACGTCAACTCTGGGAAAGGCTAGTTGTTGGGTAATAATCAGTAGAATTCTCATTGTAGTAGTCATCGTCAATCGATTCTTGCAAGCAATTTTGGTTTATTCGACCATTAGGAAAAGTCTAGATACATGGGCACTTGGAGTCAACGAAAAATACAACTGGTAGACAATCAAAAGTAGAGAGGTGGCTGAGTGAATACAATCTAAGCAGCATATGGGAGTGTTATAGAAGCACAGGTCAAGTCAGGTCAGGAATGTGAAAGAATCGAAAGAAAACTCCGTTTTTGTCACGGTCGACTAATTTTTAGCGCGGAAACGCGCAGGGATTTCATCTTCTGATGCCCTCTGCACGGAGCCTGTTGTCCAGCTTGGTGCGCCAATTGACGTAGATGCCATTGTTCATTGACGGTGCGTATTGGCAAAGCTCGAACAGCACAAGCTGCTCATGGAAGCCTGGGTTCGGCCAGATATGGTCGCGTGCTATGTAAACGATAAGAATAGACGCTCTACGTCCTGAACAAAATATTGGCCTACCACTCCTGACAATGTCGAGAGCCTGTGCGACAGGAATGCGTCGGGACCACATTACTATTAGCAGGTATGAGCTTCACTCTTGAATTAAATAAGGGATATACTTGCAGTAAGCAGCAACGACGGTAGCGCTCCTGGAAATGCCTTGGACGCAATGTACAAGAACAACACCTCCGGACCTCAGAGCATGGTCAATCCAATGGCAGGCAGAGGGCAAGTGTATGAGGAGGTCTGCATAATCAACATCCTCGACAGCGATACGCTTGTGGACAATTCCTGCTTCTGGAGCCTCAGCCGGGATTGGATCTGAGCAAACAGATAGGATATGGGTGATTCTGTTTTCAGTCAGGGAACGTGTCGATTTGGCTGCCATGATGCTATATGACTCGTTAGATTACTGTAGAAGTGGTTATGAGGAAAAGTTACTCACTTGCCGAGGTAAAGCCTGTTCTCGATAACTGCGTTGATATTTTTCCAGACCATTTTTTGTTGAGTTGGATTTCGATTGAACTCGACTTGAGAAGGGTTTTTTGGATGACTCTCTGTTCATTCAAGGCTCTCATTTTGTACTCTTTCGAAAATACAAGAGACGGCCTATAGGATCACCGAGTTTACTGGCGGAGGTTACGACTCCCGTAAGTTTTGCGCCATTCCTTGCTGCTCAAAGACGAAAAAAACAAAATATTGATGCAGTGCGAGGTACTGGTAGATCTGCAGATCATACCCAAGATTGCTGAACCTGAGGCGATGCACCCTTTCAGAGACTACCAGAAATAGACATACTTCCGTGCCTTCCGCCAAAATGAAAGGCACACGTGGGATTCCTCTTTGGGCACTCCCGTCGGAATCCACTCAGAGACTATGGCGGTGTGAACACGTTGAGCAAGGATCGCTTGGTGTTTGCATTCTATTCTTTGTTGTCCGGACATAGGCGCCCCTCGTCCCTCTTCGGGACGTTAAGTGACCGGGACTTGCAGAGGTCAAGTTCAGCTTATAAGCGCCAATTGTCTGCGTCTTTTCAAATTGTAAGCCTGCGGTCACATCGTGGGCAACGGAATGGAAGCGTCGTGCATGCATGACTTCATTCATCGTCAAAAATGTGAAATGCGCAGGAGTTCGGGATTTGAGGGTCGCGACTTCAGATGTTATTTCCAAGATGCATTGGGACATTCGAGCAGGGTGGACAGAACATAGTCATAGTCCGTGTTCATCGAGGAAGGCATATTGGACGCAAAGTGCAGGAAAAGCAGCAAGAAATCCGGATCCTGACGTTGTCATCAATTGCTTCAGAGACATGCCTTTGCACTTCATAAACGTGGACATGAAGCGGCGTACCGAAAACATGATGGCACGTCTCTGCAACGAGGTACCATTACGTAATGGGAACACACTTTCCTTATGAACCCCACCACCGCTGGTAATTGTCGACATTGATCCTTTCTTGATCCCGACTTTCATTCTTCTGCTACTGAATATCTGTTATCCGACTAGACCATACGCTCATATCCTTCCATACAGATGAAGATTGAGTGGGCTTCTCATGTCGGTGATATGATATCTGCTGCTGTTATCCGGAGCTGACGTCTCTTTCGGTGGTGACATCTAGTTCCATCCCGATGGTCGACGAAGAACTCCACCTCCGTCGACTATGCATGGATGGCTGGCCAAGATGAGAGGAACTTTGATAGGGAATGAAGACTTGAGGTCCAAGGTAAGCGGCAATCCTATTGACTTGTTCAATGCTGACTGCTGTTCGATCCCAGGGCATGCGAGAAATGAAGGCCGCCAAGGCCGAGAGAAAGCGACAAGCTGCCAAGAAGAAGCAATACTCTGCGCATAGTGGAGGAAGTCTCTTTTCGTTCCTTGGATTGGGGAAGGCCAAAAAGCCGAGTCCGCAAAGCCAGAAGCTACAGTCCCGGAGACGCCCTGGAGGTGGTTCGACAAGACCTAGCTATCAGTCTTCAAGGAGCCTTGGTAGTCGACCCGCTCGACCCCCTCTTAGGCCTTCTGGTACATCTGCCAAGTCGAGTCATCGTAGTCATCGGCAGGGCTCTTCTCGGTCGCAGCCTCACAGTTATTCCAGTGCTCGGCCTCGTCACTCTAGTCGAAGGTGACATTACTTTTCCCCTTCCGTTGATAATTATTCTGTAATCGTAACCTGGATCAATCGGCACACATGCAAGTGCTGTTTGCTTTGTATTAGCGGTATTTATTCTGTACGATAGATCATACGAGTCAACTATACCTTGTAATTACCTGACTCTGCAATGTCAATAGTCCATTTTTCCGAGAAGCTCGACTCGTCATACATATACAGCATTGCAATTGGCTTCTGTGATTGAAGCCTATGATTGGTTCTGGATGGTGAGATGATAAGAAGACAATGAAGTGACGCAACCAACACAGCACTGGAAGCTGATGGCGTTCGATGTCAATAAATGTAAATACTAAGAAACGCGGATCTTGGTAAACATCTATCTCACTCAAATCTCACTTCGTTTAGTTCGAGGCAGGGCTATGCAAAGTCTATAATGACAGAATATGTATGTCTTCCCAGATCTCGATATCGACATATTCAGTGCCCATACAAACGGGGACTTTCGCTCGTCACCGCCTAATAATACCTTGTTCTCGATTTCGGACCCGCGCAAATATGTCCTTTCAATTATGTCTCCCTTCCAGAGGATTCAATTCAAGGACTAGGTACGGGATCCCCAAAGTCTCTATCGAGTCACCACAAGGCGGTCAGGATGGTATATCCGAAGTCTTCGGGGAGCATTTATCAGTGTCTTGTCGCGTAGAGAGCTCATCTACTTTGCCCTCATGAGGCCTCTCCTACTCTTCCACATCCTGTGCTGCCGGGATTAAGCGCCTATGCGCGCCTCGCTGTGAGCACATACAATCCGTCCAAAGGAAAAGACATAAAATTGGACTCGCTTCCTCTAGTTCTATTTTAATAGATGGGCGGCATCCCACCTATCATGTGTACGGCACCCAGGGTAGGTTTGATGGCGCCGAAACAAGTGTAAGAAGGGCATATATAAGCTGAGCCGCCGACGTGTCCTACTTTCTTCATTGGCGGTTAACTTGGTGCTGGTCGCTGAGGATACCCTGGCATGCCATCCACGTCCTTAACGAGGTCCATCAATGTCCTTCATGGCGTATCACTTGTCATCGTCATAATAATCCTGGCTCTAGCATTTCAAGATTGTGGCATTTTGTCGGTACGTTCACGCGAACTTCTAAGCGGCCTTTGCTGAGGACTCGTCATAGTTGTGCTTGAATCCGATATTTGCAATTATCGCGATGGGGTACCATACCACAATGTTGCTGCTTGCGTATAAGAAACCTGAAGACGCGCCAGCCTTGTCAATCGGATACACTGTCGCTGCATATCTGCTATCTGCTGCGTGGCTCAGTGCATTCATAACTATGTCCGTCGTCCTTTCCAGACGAGAGACAGAGGTGGTACTGTTTGATCTGCGCGTTCTGGTTCCCCAGACGATGAGGGGTCCTCAACATATTCAGATCATGCTTGATGCTGTCGAATGTGCTCTATTGGGAGATATCGCAGTCAGAAGTACAATTGAACGGCGATTGCAGTGCAAGGAGTCCGAGAAGGTTGTATTGAATTGTTGATAGGCATGAAACCGTGTGCAGGGACTCTAGACAATATGACTGATGAACGACTTGCAGAAGGGTGGAATTCTGAGTTTAAGTTCAATGGTGTCCCTCAAATCATCAGACTCAGTCGGACTGTGTTCGGGCACTTCACTCAGTGATTATTTCACCTGCCCATCGTCAATATACAAAGGAGAGATGAATGTGATAGATACACCAGGTACGAAATGAGCCAACTACCAGCCGCTAGGATCAGGTGGGTGGTGATGCGAGCTCTGACCGACACCGTCTGCAGATTCAGGAACTGCGTGGTTTTTCTTCTTCTTTCTTCTTTTACGCTTCTTCTTCGTCGTTGCAGAAGGGGTTGTTTGTTCCTCCTCTGATTCCAAATCACTTGGCGGTCCGTTGAGATTCAAAAGAGGTACTTTCAGCAACTCCGGCGGAAGACTCTTGTGTGGCTTTGGGGTCCTGATGCTTGACCCGCCAGCAACAGTTGAATGTTCTGAATAGCGGAGTGAGTATCTCTCCGCACTTATATAGCCATGACATGCACTTACGGATAGACTGCGCTGGGCTCAAGGAAGATGTGTCTTGAATAGACTTGCTTCCTGTTTCATCTGAGGGGGAAGGAGAAATGGCTTTTAGTTCGACAATTGAAGAGTCTTTTCTTTCTAGTGTCGGTTTTGCGGATGCAAGATTTTTCTTGATTGGGCTGCTCTGCTCGTCAGGCCCGTCTGTTGCCTTGAGGAGACCCTCGATTTCATCAGAGCTATCTAATTTGGATTCGTCGAAGGGACGCGAAGGGACGGCCGGTTGAGAAGATCTCTCTGACTCCTTTAACTTGTCTTTTTTCCGCTTTTTTCCATGAGTAACATCGAAGGGGTCCTGCCTCGCCTTCTTCTTGATAGCAGTTGCCCTACTCTCGCCTTCTTCGTCAGACGCAGATTTTGACTGGTAGCTTTCCTCTAGAGGCCGTTTCCTGCCAGCTAGTTTTCCTTTCAGACGCGCTGTTTCTCGCGTCATGTTTTGGGCTCCTTCAGGCAAAGTAGCCCCGACACCCAGCCTGAACGTGAGGATGTCAGACAGATACTAGAATCCTCTTCTGGAGATCACGCACCCTACCTAGGCGGCCTCTTCATGTATTCCTTCAATTCCTGCTCTATATTTTTTCTTCGCGAACTCGAAGGAAATTTGTGAGGTTCGATCCAGGAGGACACTAGACTTTGTGCAAATGACATAGATAAATCAATTTGCGCTTGAAGAGTTTCTGTGTCGATTTCATCTTCGTTCATTTCCGCAGAGCTCATTTTGCTTCCAATACACTGATCATGAGAAAGATGAAGAAGCGCGAGTTAGGAGGAACGGATCCTGAAGATTTGTTGGAAGGTGAAAGAGCGGTGCGGAAAAGTGAGTTCGGCACAGACATACCCAGGGTGACACTGTCACCTTCAAGTGATCACACTCAGACAGCACTAAATTCGTGCTTTCACTGTCGAATTCTCTGCGGCTCATTTCTTGAGCGCTGTGTACCGGATGGCCAGTCATAAACGCAAAAGAGAGGCCTTCGATGACTCCGACGAGGACGCGCCCTCTTATGGCAAACAGATATTACCTGTTGCAGATCTTCCAGATGACTTCTCTGGCGAGCCTCTGGACGGAATGCAGTATTTGTTTTTAGTGAGGTATGCTTGTCTCTATACATTTTCTAAT
This sequence comes from Gymnopilus dilepis, assembly GCA_002938385.1. Classification (NCBI taxonomy): domain Eukaryota; kingdom Fungi; phylum Basidiomycota; class Agaricomycetes; order Agaricales; family Galerinaceae; genus Gymnopilus; species Gymnopilus dilepis. The sequence continues at coordinate 64,370 of NHYE01005642.1, forward strand.
CTCTTTTAACCCCTACTTGTAGGCGCGATGCTCGTAAACGACCCGACACAGTGCGTGCGCACAATCCGTATGAGAAGCCGGAAGTCCTGATAGCTGAGCGCATTGCACCTGAAAGGTCATCTGCTCAATCTTTCTTGCCCACCGAAGCATGGAGAGACAAATTCCAGTATCGCCTTGGGAACTTTCGTAAGGTCGCCATTCTCTTTATTGTTCAGATCGTATCAATGAGCTCATAGTTCCTCCCCACCTTAGAATTTCAGCCAACCTACTATTTATGTCGGAACGGTGAATGGCACTTTGCGACATTCAATGCCCGATAAAAAGGATAGGGACAGGTGGTGGGCTTTTATCTCCGGAAGACCTGAAGCCGAATGGACTTCAGGAAAGGCGAAGGGCAAATTGAGTATCTCGGTTCCTCTTGGTCGGCAAGTGACAGCCGACGATAAAGCTTTCGGCGAAGTGTCAAATACGCTATCAGATATTGTGGGCGCGAACGAACACGCCTTGAATATGGACGGCGCCAGTACTCTTCCGAGCCCGGCTGGGACACCGGCTCCATTGTCTTTGGAATACCTGGAGAGTCTCAGCCAGCTCGACCAGAATCCAGAAGAAGACTCTGTTTCCAACTTACGCCAATTCGAAGAATCACTTACTCCACGCGAGCCTACCACAGAGTTGGTGAAGCTTATCGACGAGGTAAGTCATTTGTTGATATCGGTTCGTACTTCTTTTTGGCTGAAACTCTTGCTGCAGAGATATGCTCTGCATCTACTCATGTATTTTACCCATTGGATAAATCTTTATATCAAGGCCCCCGACAGGAGTCCTCATCTGCCCACAGAATCTCATGCTAGGTGGATATTTTCTCTCTTGTCGAGGATCGATGAACACGTCTCAGCCGATGATATGAATCTTCTCCGCAACCTCGCTCGCTCTTGCATTGCTCTGCTCAAGATAATTAAGCAACAACAGGCATCTCTATCTCAAAACTCTACACGTCAATCTCATAATAAGATGAAAGAGGCTTCGTGTTGGATCATTATCACGGCCATTGTATCCACATGGAAGCAAAGAGACCTCTGGATGGACGCTGAAGACATGATAAGACGGCTTGATTCATAATTCGATTTGCCTGCCCTATTTCAAATTTGACACCACACCCGAAAATGGCTGCGAATATGGTAGATATTTCCTTTGTCGCTATGACTAAGTATTTATTCAACATGCTCCCAGGTTTTAGTGCTTCGAACTTCAATGCTGCCTACGAGGTTCCCTGACCATCTGAAATGCGATTAGTACCTTCAAATGTCCATCCCGAATTGCTCACAATTCTGGTCACAACGGGCGCTTCTTTCCATGCTGGATTCTGGTCCCCAAGAACAATTTCAGCGACGGTCTCATACCCATGCAGGTTGTAGAATCCGGTGTTTTGGATGTTACTCGAATGCAACCACGATGCCTTCTCAGTGATATCAGCCTGCAGTCATGTGGTCGTCGGTCAACTCTCTAAAATTTTGGGTCAGGTTGAGTCAGGGGCACTTACTAGACTGTTCAAAGCATCTAAGAGAGCGCCTCCGTACCCGTGCCCTTGACACCCAGGCTCTGTCCCCAGGATCATAACACAAAACATGTCTCGGACTCTAGGTCCCAAAGCCCTAGTTAACGCCTCCTTGTATTTTTCGTCAAACTCGGCGTTTCTCTATGCATACATGAAGTTTGTCCTCCGAAGTCAAAATGATGACGACCACTTACTTTACGCTGCTCTTTCGAAACAAACTTCCTATTTACAACTCCTGCAAGCCCTTTGATGACCTTGTCGATAATTCTATCGATAGGTCTTCTCGACTTTCTGTCAGTGACACCAGGGGAGCTAACCTCTCCATCAACCCAAATTCCTAGAGCCTTGGCTAGGAAATCAAGAGACATACCCGATTACGAACGCTGCACCTGAATTGACAGTGAGAGCAATCTTCTTGCGCAAGAAGATAGTCAAGATGCATGCGATAGATATCTTATCCACGGTCTTTGTCCAAAACGTTGACCTTTCATTCTGCCAAGGCATCGGCGTGAACTCCTGATCTCAGAGGATTGAGGACAAAGCAGGACTCACGTCACGAAGGTAGCGCAATTGTGGGTCATTTTGATAAGCCTCTACCCATGTTCCGGCAGCCTTCCAAACATGAGCTGAAGGAGTTATTATCGTCTAACATACACACCCATCAAACGGCGGCATACCTTGGCGGAGGGGGACAACGTCGTCAGTGACTCGTAAAGTAGGCTTTTCCTCGGGCAATCCGTGCATCTTGACTTAGCGTTTCGAGATCGCTGTGAACGGCCAGGTGAAAGGACCGCCCTCGGTTTTATCCAGCATGTGTAAGGGCAGCCTCCTGATGAGTAAACTATCCGCAGTTCAAATTCGCTGCGGGTCAATCCTGATGTACGTTCATCAAGGGTACCACCTGACTGCAGTTCTCTAAACTGCTTCTGTGCCATGTCTGTCGGAATAAATTCAAATTGGCTGCGCAGTCTGTTGATAAGATTTCGAGAGGTGTTGCAAGTGGCTCTCTCCGAGAATCCGACTTGGCGTACTGAGAAGATTGGAAGGGAACTACACCATTACGAACCCTCCCTGAGTTAGCCACGACCTGCAACACCTTCCAGATTTTGTCATGACATCGGTGTTTTTCTCCTGTGCTCGGGGGAGAGAAATAGCCATTCGCAGCGCCGTCGCATCCAACGTTTCTTAGCTCATGAAACTGCCCAGCATTCCATAGACATGCCCCTTCTTCTTCCCACCAGCTGGAATCGAGCCGCTAGACAGGCTTGCTGCGCCGATTGACGTAGCCATACTGCGACTCGCTGCCACCAGCTGCACCGATTTACATCACAGGGCAAATTGCGTTGATTCCAAGCACGAGGCTTCGTGCTTGTTAACAGAATGAATAGAAAGTTCCGAAGCAGGGACGTGATAATACAAGGGATAGGAATTTGAATAGAATTGGGAGGTCACAATTTTTCCATCAGAGCCTGTTGGGCTTTGGGTTCGCGAACCATCTACCATGAACATTCAGCAACCCTCTCACCTACATCATAAGAGATCAATACTTACAAGCCGTACAATCACAGGATCCTGGTGGTACTCAGGATTATTATCCCCGAGTATTGTGTGACCGAGGACCTGGAATCCAAATGAACTGTAAAATAAAACATCTTTCTCCGTTGCAGTATGGAGGTATACAGCTTGGCCAAGCGTATCACCCTGGTGAAAAAGATGACACTCGGATATACAGACATCAACTATAAAAGAACCCACGTAGCTGATGATCGTGCTAAGAAGGGCAGTGCCGTATCCCTGACCCTGGCTATTTGGTGCTGTGGCCAAGAGACTGACATATATCATTTCTTTCACCCTGTCTCCCAGTACGTCCGATGTCAACTTTTGAACCTTCTCGTCGGTCTCCGTTCGCCTCTAGGAAATGACTGAGCTTGTTGAGGTGAAGACTCGTTGCGCTACCAACCTTCTTTTGTTCAGCTGTTGCCAAAGCATAAGATATGAGACCCCCAAACTTGAGAAGCAGGTTCACTAGACGATCTATTGGAGATGTGCGCCCGTGTTTCGCAGGATTGCTGGAAATTTTCAAACGCTCTTCATGCCTCCTTCGAGGAGACGGCTTACGCAACAACCAGGGCAGTGCCAGCATGGATCGTAAGAACTATTGCAACTGGAATCCATACAAGCAAGAGAACTGCATATAACGCCTTCGTAAATAATGGGCGTCTTGGACTGTCCTATGGTCATTTATCAGATAAGAAGTTTACTTCTGAAGCCAGGCAAGAAGTTACTGCATGAAGATATTGAACAAGAGGATCGCCTTCGAAAGCATCGAAGGACGTTGTGCTGGCCTTCCAAACATCGACTAACAATTACAGAGGTCCCTTTTGAACATCTTGCACATCCATAAATTAAGGCAGACTGACCCAGACGCAAGCGCCTAACTGGAGGCGCGGAAAGATACTGTCCTTCAGGATCGTCTCCATTTTCAAGATTCATATCGACAGACAGAGGTGGACTTGACTTCAGAGCGAACAGAACTATAAGAGAGAACGGTAGCTCAAACTTCCGTAGAATGCACAGAGGTTGACAAAGAGTTTCAAGGCGAAGAACGCATATAAGCAGATATGTTTCTGGATACGTTTCGAGCGCTGCGGACCCGCTGCCAAAGTGACAAGTCCTTGGCGTTACAACGGCAGGGGAGAGCGTGTCCGCTACGGCAGAACAACCATGAGGCGTGCTCAACAGACTCGGCCGCTATTTTTAATCGAGGTGGGGGTCGATTCCCGTGACCTCAAAAATTTTATTGCAGACTGGCCAAAGACTGGCAGTACTGCGACTGCTGGTATAACACTCAGAGAGAGAGGCAAGAATCCTGAGAGGCGATGCGGCTGAGAATCATGACATAGGATGATCGTCGTTATACTGAAGGAAGAGGGAGTTGACATTAGTCTAGGTGCGGCGTCGAGATTGACGTCTACACGTGATCTGAAGGGAAATGAAAATCTTGCGGAGGAATAAGGACAAAGGTACGCTTCTTGAAGCTTCCAGTCCACTCGTTTTTGCGTTCTTCCCTTTCAGACCCTTACAGCCATGCGCTCCGTTGCTTTTCTCCTCGCCTTCATCTCCTCCGCCTTTGCCTACCAGGTCTTGTCCCCCGGTGGTGCCCAGGGATGGACCAACCATGGAGCACAACTGTCAGTTGCCTTGCTCATTTTCTCAAATATCTATCTCCTCATTGTCGTGCCCATTTTCTAGGCTCACCTGGCAACGTGTCGACACCGATAGGCTGAACTTCACGGCCCTCCTCACCAACCAGGTAGCTCTCGATCTTACTCCTTGTCCTGCTCACGTTTGCTCACCAACCCCGTCAGAACATCACCGGCTTCCAGCCTCAGGTTCTGGCCGCCCTAGTCGATGGAACCCTCGGCAAAGCAAACATGAACCCTCCTAGCGGTGGGTGGCCTACTGGAGACCACTTCCGTGTCAACCTTGTCCAGGATGCTACCGACCTCAACTCAATCCTCGCTCAATCCACCGAGTTCTCCATCACAGAGGGAACGTCTACTCTCAGCTCTACGTATGTACTCCCCTAGCTTTCGTGCTGAATAGCTGTTTACATTCTTATTCTAGCGTGGCTTCGTCTAGCACGACTGGCGCTAGCCTGCCTCTCACTGCTACAGAGACTCCCACGACTGACACTGGCTCTGACTCCAGCCCAACCAGCCCCATCACCGTTCCTACCAGTGGTGCCACGTCTCAGCTCAACGTTCAGACTGGCTTGCTGGCACTCATGTCCGTGATGGGCCTCGTCCTTGCCTAATCTGGCAAAATTAGTTCTTCGATATCAGAGAAGAACGTCCATTCCTTTAATTGCTCTGGTGACTGAAGCCACTCGTCGTATGGACTTATCTAGCTATGGGTTTGATTGGACATTTATACTTACCTCTTCCACACTATTACTTTCGAGGGACACAGTTGCATGATACCGCTAGTACTGCTTCCAATGTGATACATACTCCACCTCTTCACTGTTGTATGTCCTTTGGCCTCCGTATCTTCGTGCTTTTGCTCTTCAATCATTGGTCCAGGTGACGTCCGACAGCTCCCCACCAGCCCACTCCAGCAAGGCCTCCTGAAACGATGGCTGCAGGTGCTGGCACAGCAAACCACTCAACAGCCGTAAAGGTCGACGTGGCAACCACCAGCCACCAAGGTTGCTCTCCTAAACTGATTCCGCGAGATGATTTTGCGGTGAGATAACCGATCTCCCACAGGCGATAAACAGCCGTAAAGACGAAACCAACTGCTGTGGCGTTGACACCCCGTAACATACTAACGACCTCTTTGCGCTTTCGCAAGGATTGCCATACGCTTTGGAATCCGATAGACAGCCAAAGGCCTGGAGTAAAAATGCCTACGAATGCAAGTAGAGCACCAACGATGCTGGGTACTGATTTGGACGATGCAGCAGGTCCTGCTACGGTCATCGCACCAAGATATACTGCGAAATTGAAGTTCGGTCCTGGCAATGCTTGTATCACTGCAAGTCCAAGAAGGAAATCCCTCGGTGAGACCCATCCAGGCTCGACCACGTAGTCTCGTAAGAGAGGAATAACAACCGGGCCTCCACCAAAAATGATCGTCCCAGCTAGGAACATGCTGTTAAATAATGAAAACAGGAGCGGAGTGTGATGAAGAGCCGCCCTCAAGGTCAGAAAGACGATAAATGCCGTAATGAAAGCCACTATTGTGATGACCCCTGTCTTGGCGGGGATGGCGTGCTCTGAACGCTCTATTCGCGATATTGGGTGAGGAGATGGGTGATCCCCGTTTTGGACGACATCTGAATCAGTTACGACCTGTGGTAATTGCCTTCGATGTGGTCCTGAGCTATCTCGGTTTCGTGATTCCTCTCTGATGATTTCTGTCGAATTGCCATTGACCTCTGATCTTGTCAATTGAGGTTCTAGATCCACGGCTGAGGGATGCCGCCTGTGCCTTCGCATTTGCTTCAGCTTCCTCAGAGATGATTTGCCGAATGAATCCCATGCCAAGGTCGTCAAGCCCGCCCCGACAAGCAGAACAGGGAAGTACCATAGGGCGTTGTAACACAACCCGGCGCATGCTCCTCCAACTACTAGAATCCTTGTCATTGAATCCGTAATGGCCTTTCTAGCGAGTTGAACTGCTGCAAGAGCAATCAGGCCTACGATCGCAGCGTTAAGGCCCGACAGCAAGGCATACACGGGGTCGGGGAGTTTTTCGCCAAGGCGCTGGACACCTAGGGAGAAGGTATACATGGCGACTGACCCAGGAAAAGACCACAAGAAAAAGACGAGAAGAGCTGGTATCATTCCGGCATGGATCTGTGCGATGTTGAAGAGCATCTTTGTGGATGCTGGGCCTGGCAAAGCTTGAGTGACGGCGAAGAGCTCCTGATACTACAGAAGTGTTTTTTATGAAGGCGATCGGTATTTCTTCAACGGGTCAAAGCGACCTACAGTTTGTTCGTCAATCCATGGAGACCTTCCGACGCTATCAACAAATCTGCGATGAAGGATGTGAAAATGGACGGGAGGTCCTCCAAAGGCGGTAAACCCAAGATCGAATGTCCGCGATAAAACATCTAAAAGCCTTGTAGAGAGACTGTGGTCATTTGCCTGGAAATCGGGAGGGTCAACAATGTCATCGTCTTGACTGAAGGTACGATAATGTGTGTGCAAGAGAGGTTCACGCACGAGTGGGTCCGTGGACATCTCTGTGGTGCCCGAGGTGGATCTTCCATGGCGATAATCTAATGTATTTAAGAGAGAACATAGAAGTGAGTGAATGAGGGACATTGCCCTGCAACGAGGTCGTGCACGTGGAATTTTACGGGCCGCTTAATGACCGCCCAAATAGGAATTGGATTTCCCAATCTAGGAATGAGACCCTGATAAGAACTGTCATGTTCTACGATCCAAATTCACCGAACGAGCAGCCTGTGCCTCTTCCTTCTGCCCCTCTCATACGCGTCTCGGCAGAAATAGTCGTGCAGCCTCCACTTTCTCGCAGAGGTACCGGCCCTGGCATAGTGCTTTATCTCCCCGGACATGTAAATCTAAGCACGAAGGAGATCAGACCTCTTGACCCCGAGCCGCTTGCCAAATGGGCGGAAGAGGGATATGCCGTTGCTGCAGTGACTTTATCTGAGAAGCTTGACATAGGCGAATCTCTGAAACAGTCTGTCGACGCCCTGGAGGGTTTGGATAAAGTGGACACCAAAGACAAGTTCGCCGTAATAGGTTTGGTTATAGACTTTGTGCGGCCTGACTTTTGAAGACTTACATATCATCATTCAGTGTATTATTCAAAACATATCGATGCCATATCTGCAGCAGCAACGAAGGACAGACGAATTGCAGCCTTTATTGGATATGGGTCTCTCACACCTCCCGATTTCAATATTCCTAGTCTTGCACATTTGACCGTCAAACAACCAGAATCCTCCAATAAGCTACTGACCAGCCACGTGTACCAGACAAAGTCACCCGAATTCGTCCTGCCACAAGCAGACGCCTATGACCCTGGCAATGCTGCCCTTGCACACACCAGGACACTTGTCTTTCTACGGAAACATTTGGGCGGGCCCTTCTTTGATCTGGAGGCTATCTGGGACGAACACACCTTCTTTGAATTCCAGGAAAGGAGTGTAGCCAAAACCATGGGTACCATGGTCGTGAGTTCTTCGTAATTCTACCTGGGACCGGGTTCTTGAAAGGAATTCTTTATAGGCGGAACCTTATGTGAATCATGTTCCTACGGTGAGGCAGGACTGCAGGACGCAGTGACATCCATATTTACCCTCGATGCAGATGACTGGAGGGATAGGGCGCGAGCAACTCACCGCATTCTATCGAGACCATTTTATCTTTCAGTACGCATACCACTCCCTAGTGGCTTTTCAGATTATGCTCTAACCTGTGACCAGAAATCCTATGGATGTAAACCTTCAGATAGTCTCCCGGACTGTTGGACCGGATCGGGTCATCGGTTCGTCATATCTTGCCTCATGCTGATCTACTGAACAGTGTTATCAACTTGGTGTGTAGACGAATTCGTATACCACTTCACACATGACCAGACTGTAGACTGGCTTCTCCCGGGAGTCCCTGCTACAGGGAAGAAGATTGAGATTCCCATGATTGCAGTTGTCAATGTTCGTGGGGATCGTCTTTATAACGGTTCGTATAATTTTGGAATAGGCTCTTGTCTGTTCTGATCATGTCGTTAGAGCACATTTGGTGGGATCAGGCGACTGTTATCCGCCAAGCTGGAATTTTGCCCTCGCATCTACCCTTCTCTGGTCCTAATGCAGTCTCGGATGTATCGCCCCCATTGCTTCGCTTGCCTGTGGCCGGAGCAGAGACTGCCAGTAAGCTTGTCAATGAAACCGAAGAAAGGAGCAACATAATGTTTGGTCCAGAATGGGGTATTCAAGCCAGGAATTCTTCTGGGCAGGACTAAATTGAGAGCGAAAGAAATTTCACTGGGACGGATTGGGCGCAGGATGGACGCACGTCGTCGGTTCGGAAGAATACTATTTGTACCGAAAATGAAAGGTCCACCTATTTCCTCAGGTCATCTAGCTTCTTCAATTGAGCTTCGTTCCATTCCGTCAGTGCAACAATGTCCCCTCCGAGATTCATGAGGTCGACTGAAGTTTGTCAATCATGTTTGTCATGCTTGAATTGAGATGTGGATAGGACGTACAGCCTTGCTCAAAGCGGCGACGAATTTGGTCTGGCGACATACAGAACATGCCAGCATACTTGCCTGCTGCATGAGCAGCATGGAGGATTCGCTCAACGGCTTGTTGAACTTCCGGGATGGACTCGTTCTCGAGAGGGGGGTAGCCCATCGAAGACGCAAGGTCGTTTGGTCTGCGATTAGGCGTAGTCAATATAAGCGAAATTCTGGAAAGCTGAAAACCATCGACCCAATGAAGAGTAAATCTGGCGCAGCGGCCTAGGTCAATATATTGTAGAAGTTGTAATTGTCGAGAAGATTTTCACCAATGCCATCAACCTTTGCTATTGCTTCGCAATTCTCCAAACCCGAAAGCGTCTCAATCTGTATAGCAATGAATGTATTCCGGTTGGCGGTGCGTATATATTCCGCCATGGTTTGCCGAAAGACAGCAGGCGCGAAAGGAGAGCCAACGCCTCGAACACCAGATATGTTTGTGCTGGGGAGCTGGAAAGACTGAGCGATAGCAGAAGGGCCTGGAGGAACAGCTTTTGTCGTCGCCGGAAACTTTGCGTATGACACAAGAGCGCGAGCTTCTTCAGCTGTAGAGAGCGAGGGACACAGAATGCCGTGTGCTGAAGGAAGGGAAAACGTGTCGGTTTCCGCGCTGTAAAGACACAAAGGGATCAAACCCGACCTCCCGAATCAAGCGCCCGCTTCACATAGACGTTGTCAAGTCCAGGGATCCGCACAAGCGGTGATACACCTTCTGCAGCGATAGCACCCACGGCAGCATGCATTGAGGCGTCGTCTATGTTGCCATGCTCACAGTCGACAACGACAAACTATGGTCAAGAGAGAGTCAGAAACAGTCACTCCGAAGAAAGAATCCACAAGCTTTGCAGGGTGATGGAAAACATAGGGAAATGGATGTAGTCAAACGTACATGATATCCCATTTGGGCTATCGCACGACCCAGGGCGGCGCCTGGAAACATCATCCAGGAGCCTCATAAGCCCATCAGACAATGCCAAAAGATCAAAAGACAGAAGAATACAATACCAATGACAGGTCGCCTCGGATTTTGAGCATCAGCCATGACACGCTGCAGTCCCAATAGCTCCTCATCATCTTTGTGGTCAGGGTTAGAATGGGTTCCAGGCCTTGATTGATGACCAGTATTGCTCGAGAAATAAGGAATAAAACGAGAAAGCCTGTCCATGGCCACACTATATGGCAGGAAGTAGGAATCCTACAGATGCGAGGTTGACCAGGATAAATCGTGTGGTTGAATGGTAAACGATACCGATGAGCTTGGGGAATGTGAAAATTTGACATGGGATAATCCAAGTCGCAGGCTGAAAATAGTTTCCAAGCACACACAGTAGAATACAAGAAAATGCGAAGTTCAAGAATGCGCTCCAAAGGCAGAATACAGAAGAATGTCTCTGAATCGTCAAGACATCTCAACATCTTGATTGGGATCAACTCTGGGTGCGTCCCTCGCTACAGAATTCACAAGTTCACGTCTAATTTCGGGGCTGATCTGCGGATGGGGCGAGGCACGAATGACGTCTAGCAAAGCGTCTTTCTGCTCAGGAGTCAGATCTGATGCGTATCTAAGGACCAAGAATGTAAGTCGGGCACGGTAGACATGGGGGGGTAAAGATACCTTTGGGCGAATACCAGAAGGCTTTGATGCCATAGAACGGGCAGTTTCTCAGCGTCTCCTCTCGTTTTGGCTTTGTATGTATTTGACAGACGGATGAAGTGGAATACGATAGCGTCCACAACCTTGTACGGCAGTGAAAACTTCTTGTCCAACAAGACGCGTATGAAGAGAGAATTGGGGCCTGGTGATGCGCTTGGTAAAAAAGATCCGGCAGATCGACAGTCAGTCTCACCTGTATAATCCATTTCTGCGATTCGAAGTAAGGCAGCTGATGCGTGTAGCACAGGGACCTTGGTGCGTGCAAGGATCGATGCAATGATAGTGGCTTCTTTTAGTGTACAACCTTGCTATGAACCAAACGGTCAACCAGGTATCCCCCTTTCCAACAGGACAGGCAGCTTACGTCGAGTAAAGGGAAGATGATCCCCTTGAAGAAGGCACCGGGTTTGTACATCGATTTTTTCAAGGCTTGGTAGTAGTGAACATTCAGCTTCTTGTTCTCTCGTATGTCCTCCCTCACAGCATCCAACAGAACCACGCTCAGGAATAGCTGAGCCTGAGCTGGTTTCATGTTGGATATGAAGATTTTTGTTGCCGCAAAACATGCATGTGGGGACCAATTTTCGGGGTGCGTGAGGGCAAGCATGCGTGCCCATGCCGGTAGCGAAGGGATGACCTTGAATAGTTTTGGCAGAGGACCAGATTTGTATGTACGTAAAAGCATCCCTATTCTAGAACGGCAAAAGGATTAGTTAAATGCGACAAATACGCAATGGAAGAACGCACTTGGTATAAGCCTCCACTACAGATGGGTTGAGGCCTGCTGCAGGATCAGGAGCTTCTCGGTCTGAAAGCAAGAGATGAGCTTTAAGGACAGGTATTCTGGCATGATGTTCACCTTGTTGGACCTTTTGGATGGTGGCGGTATTAGATACTTCCCCGCTATCCAACTTGGCGAAGATAATGTCGGCTAAAGTTTTACGTTCCCCAGCACTCGATGGAAGGAGGGCATCGAGAGTTTCCATGTCTTCGGCGTCGATTTCCTACCTCAGAGTCCATTAAGCTTCAAATCCATTCCCGAGGACAAGGACTCACATATTCCTCCTCAATATCCTCCCCAGTATTGTCAAAATGATCGTCGTCTTCATCGAATGTGATAGATCCTCGTGGCCGGGAGAGAGAATCGTCTACCTCGTCCTCGACTTCTTGAACGCCTTCATCCATGTCCAGCTCATCTTGTTGATCTTTGGCCAATTCGAAGATGCGTCGAGAAGTCTTGGGGTCTAAGATGACCTGCACGGAACATTTAGGCCGCTCTCAGAAGAAAGATAAATGGATAGACCTCATCGCCATCTTCATCCATGCTGGATGCATGTTTCGACTTTTTGCGCTTGCCAGGCTGGGATATACGACCGTACTTGGCTTCTGCCTCATCCTCGTCGAGCTGGACGAGTAGGGGGTCGTGTCTTGATTTTACGGAAGATTTGCCAGCTCGAGGCATCGTTGAGAGTTTGATCTTGAATAGCAGGGGTGTCCGGTGAACATTTTTTGATCGGCAAATGCCATTAGCCAAAAAAGGCTAGAAATGTCAAGGGACAGCCGCGTATAAAGGTGGAAAGTTGTAAATTCATCGCCGCCCTCTTTTCCTTCCTGAATACCGCTCAATCATGGTCAGCGCTTCCGTGAGTTCCCTCTCCCTCCATTTTTTCCAGCTCCTTCCTCCTTTTCTGTCTGGCTGGCGCCCATTCCCGTTTCCTCGACGCGGATCAGTCTACTTCCACGCGCTGCTTTCGTCGGCGTGTCATACGTTCAAAAAGTTCACACTGACTGACTCGCTCGTGCAGATTAAGACTCTCGACAAAAATGGCAACGATATAGCCACTGTTGGCTTCAATCGCTTTGGATTCGACAGCGAGGTGCCTCTCGATGTCCTGCGCTCCCTTTATCTTCGCCCGCACTATGCAGTCCCCGCCGACAGCGATGACGGTGACAAGTCTCTGGATATGGACGAACAAGAGGCGCAACATGCCAAGTTTACGCAAGGCCATACTGCGTATCAATCAAAATCCATCTACTATCCAGACACCAAATCTATTTCTTACACCACGCTATCTCGTTTCACGCCTGTCAAATTGCTGCCCCCCTCTCAGCGCAAGCGAATTTTGGTCACCGGTGGTGCTGGATTCGTCGGATCCCACCTTGTCGACCGGCTTATGCTTCTCGGGCACGAAGTTACCGTCCTCGATAACTTCTTCACTGGCTCCAAGACCACAGTCAGTCATTGGGTCGGACACCCCAACTTTGAATTGGTTCGACATGACGTGGTTGAACCTTTCATGATTGAATGTGATCGTATGTCCTGTCCTTTGAACCTATCAGACGGGTGACATAACATTCTCTGCTCAGAAATCTATCACCTCGCTTGCCCTGCGTCGCCCCCTCATTACCAGTTCAACGCCGTCAAAACCATCAAAACGTCATTCATGGGCACCCTTAACATGCTTGGACTTGCAAAGCGCACAAAAGCCCGATTCCTAATTAGTAGCACTTCAGGTATCTATCCGCCGATTATTCGGATCCAGAATTCATCAGTCTGACTTATATTAATAGAGGTTTATGGAGATCCCGAGGTGCACCCTCAGCATGAGGAATAGTAGGTGTCGACTTGTTTCTGAATCCTTTTTGTCTTAATTAATTATGTTAGTTGGGGCCATGTCAACCCCATTGGTCCCCGTGCATGCTACGATGAAGGAAAGCGTGTCGCTGAAACTTTGACATACGGCTTCCAACGTCAAGATGGCGTTGATGTCCGCGTTGCGCGAATTTTCAATACTTACGGTCCTCGCAGTAGGCATCCTTTTCTGTTGTTACCGAACCTCACCTCATCAGTTTTTCACCCTGCCCAGTGAACCCCTATGATGGTCGCGTCGTCTCGAATTTCATCGTCCAAGCCCTTAAAGGCGAGGATATGACCGTCTACGGAGATGGAAAACAGACCCGTTCATTCCAATACATTCACGACCTCATTGATGGTCTCATTTTGCTTATGAATTCCGATGAATCCCGGCCAGTCAACATCGGTAATGGAGACGAGTTCTCCATCGGTGAATTCGCTGAATTGGTCCGCGAGATCGTGGAGAAGGTTCAAGATGAGGATGGCGTCAAGCGCACCCGTCGTGTTCAAATTGTGTACAAGCCGATGCCGACAGACGATCCTCAAATGCGCAGGCCTGATACCACCAGAGCCAAGGAGTCTCTTGGCTGGCAGCCGAAGTGGACTGTCCGCATGGGCCTGGAGGAGATGGTTAGGTACTATAAAGCGAAAATGGCGGAAGGCAGCCTCTAGAATTGCTGACATTTGTGTTATTTCCTGTTCGGACTCTTGTTGCGGTAATACTCTTTAGACCCTAGACTCAATAGTTGCATCGCTTTGGACTTGATGATTGTGCGTAGCTTGCGGTATGACTTCAGTTCTGAATAGACTTGTGCCACCTACTACGATGACCCATCTACAATCACCCTGTGTGTGCGGAGACCTAGAATGGATTGATACATACATATATACAACGTGCTGCAGGTAGTAGGGAATGATATATGTACGTGAGATAGCAAGAGAGAGAGAGTGGCGCCAAACTTTGAAAGAAAGGGAATAAATTAAGTATAATAGTCAAAATGTCAAGGCCACATCCGGACAGAAGGGGAGGAGGACATGGTGCTTTGAGTCTCTAGACCTCTTGTCGACTTTGGTCTCCTCGTCGTCTGCCTGTCGTTGCTGGAGAAAACGCCTTTCAGAAGTGGTGCATCGCTGCCGGTTGATGAAGACTGGAAGGACTGAATTTCTGATCGAACAGAGGACTTCTGTGTTCGTTCGACGTCGTGGTTGACGCGCTCAGGAAGTACGGAGATTGCATTACCTGCTGTATTCGTAACATTGATCAGGGTATAACATCCAAAACACTTACTGTTGACCGAAAGTCTGCTCTTCTCCACGTAAGACCAGTCTTCTCTATCCCTTTGCGAAAACCTGTGAACGGAATTGGTGACGAGGACTGGACCTTGTCAAAAACACAATCACCTTCTCGGCGGGCTTCCCTCTGCTCGTGTGGGAGTAAATGCTGTCCTTGCACCCTTCTGGTAGTGCTTCAAAATTTCGGTCTGCGCCTTGACCACTTCGTCTGAAAGACAAGAAAATGACAACGAGGACAAAGGATCTAGCGAGGATGTGTCTGTCCCTGTCACTTCGGACAATCGTTTGAGTGCGATTCGCATACGCTCCTCTAAGGGGATTTTGGGAGGTACAATGTCTGAACGGTGGTGTGGAAGGCGTCCCAAAAATTTGAAAAACACATTATTTACAATGGAAGCATTCCCTGGAACGACAGAAATCATGGACCTTCCACCTAGACAAAGATCCAATTTGGGTCAGAAATACACTATGTCCTAGAGGCCTTCGCACCTTTAACCTCGTAAAGTACTGCCCCGTCAGGCACTCCAGTTAACTGTTCCACGAGAGCTTCGGCATACTTCTTGGGACACAGCTCATTCTTTTCACCCTACAAAGCTTCGTTAGGGGGTCCTGAGGCTAAGGCGAATTTGCTCGTTACCTGTATCACCAAGACTGGTTGCGTTATTAACGAATATGCTTCCGAAGACATCGGTGCTCTCTGCGAAAGTATGAGGAGGTCTTATAGGTGACCATGCATGACACCACTCACATTGATATATAAACTGGTAGTTTCCGCCGTTCTCACTCGTCTGGATGGCGGCATAGTGGTTTCCCAGAAAGCAATGAGCTATTTCTAGAATTACTTGAGGCTCCCGGATTGGCATGACTTGAACTTACATCGTCTACTAAATCCGAATCGGAATTCTGTTAGGACTTCAGGTGAGCGGACGACTCTCTCTCAAGCCTAACTCGTACGCACCGGTCCGAAGAGAAACTCGATACATTCGAAAGCTGCTTGCTGAAAGGGTTCCAAATCCTCAGAGAAACAGGCGGCGTGAATGAGTTCATCAATGTTTTGATATATCCATTTCAATCTGTGACAGAAGTCAGCGGTATGTCGGCCAGAGAGGGATCCCGATGCTCACTCTAAAGGCGCAGGAACATTAACTAAAGTGAGGCTGAGGCAATATTCTGGAAAGCTGAAGCGTTTATGAGCTATTCCGCGATTGTTATCCAAGAGAGAGAGATTGCGCATACAGAATGGCAAAGCGAAGCGCGCATGATACTGAGGTGCCTTCCAGCGCAAGAATATGACTGGGCGGGAGATGTAGCTTCTACAAAAGAGAAATAGACTTAACAACCATCAATCGGTTAGACCAAGCGCTAACGGACCTGAAAGCACAGAGCAAGATCTGCTGCGTCAACCCAACTATCGTGTCGGCCACTGGGGCGACATATTGATTTGCCAGACGAACGAATATCGAATGCAATGATGTTATAGTTCTTGTTCAACCTCGAGTCCCCCATCTGAGTTTCTGTCCATGTCGAGTCCAAGAAGGGAGGGTGAAGAATGACGATAGGGGGTTTCTCGGGGTCGAAACCGCCGACATTGCAGTGTGGCGTATTGGTCGTGTAATAGATCGAGGCATAGTCGTCCTTGCTATGAAGGTCGACAGTGGGCATGACGATGAATAAGAAATGTAAAGCTATCGTTGAAAGAGGAAAAACATTGGTGGTGGTTGAATGGAGAAAAAAATAACACCCATTGGCAAAGCGTATCTGTGAATGTGACCGGTCTTCCGAGCATGCAATCGGAACAAAGTATACTCTGACATGGCCTGTGGGAATCGCTACCGCATTAAGAGGCTTGCATTAAGCTTTTCATCTCCTTCGATCTCAGATCTATGCATTCGCTTTCCGTGATTAACTTGGGCGCTACTTTGTCCGTGAAGAGGAATTGCTTTGTGCGACTATCTACGTCTGTATGGGATGCGACATGAAGGGGTTTCGAGCGTATTCCAAAGCATTCCCGGGCTGCCCCACGACCTACTTCGATGAACGACAAAATGGATCCACAAGATGCTTCCAGGTTCCCACCGTCCCAGGAATTCCTCTGCCCTCATGATAAGGGGGCAAGAGAGTGTCGATGTGTTGGATCTTCACAGATATCGTCATAGGCAGGACCGCTTTGCGAAAGGGGAGTGTAGAAGTGCCACAGCGTCGTTCATAGGCATAGAGAAATACTGCCTGATAGACGCAGAAGTCTCAACTAGACTCAACTGACAAGAGGTACCTACACATCAGAACAAGTGTCAGGACAGATCAGACGATAGGATCAGGTCCTTTCGGCCCGACAAGGCTTTCCAGTAACTGAACCACCTGCTTTTGCCGCTGTAAAGAATCAGAACGATGGGATGGGAAAACGGAGTTGCAGGATGTCCTAGCGTACCTGCAGATGCTCGGTGTCGCCTGTCACACACATGGTCGGCACCTTGAGCTGAGCTAGCTCCTGCTGTTGTCGTGAAGCAAGGCCATCCCAAGCTGGAATAACGCGCTCCATGTCAAATTTTGCCAACTCCTTTTTAAACGCGTCTGTAATCATCTTATGAAATGCTTGTCAGCATAAAAGCTTCTGAATGGTGTTGGCTGCGGACATTGAGCTCGTGCTGAGAAATTACGACACCAATCATTTGAGCTCTTAAAGGCATAGTGATGTCAGATATCTGACCGCGAAAAGAAAGCAACTCATAAGCTTACTTGTTCTCGGCAACCTTTATTTTTTCTTGATATTTACCGTATATGGCCTCTCTGTCTAGCCAGAGACGGCGCTCGAGAGCATCCTGTTCGCTTCTCATCTATGTAGCACTTGTCAGCATCAGATGACAAATGGTACAAAAATTGAACAATGTGCATTCACTTTGTTGATTTGTTCAACAAAAGACTTGTCGTCGACCAACGCCGAAACCATAGGAAGAGCTTCACGGAAGGAGAGCTTAGTCAGGTCGTTGGGAACTCGTGTCGATGTCGGGTGGGTTGTAGATATAGAAGGTAAGACTTCTGGCTGTGCTTTTGGAGGCCCTTCAGCTACATATCTGTGTCTTTGACCGAGATCATGCTGGGGAGCGTAGTGTCGAGGAGGCTCAGAAGGCCGACTGTTGAGCTGGGATAGCAAGGAAGCGACAGAGGAATTTTGAAGAGTGGAGCCTTGGACAGCAAATCCGGCACTACTTTCAAGAGTGGCCGAAGAGGAAGACAGACTTTCGGGGTGTAAAGGTACTGAGTCCGTACTGCTCGAAGTACTAGTCGAGGTCGAGGTCAGTTCCTGCCAAGCCGCTGATGATTTGAGTTGATCCAGCAAAGCTGCGATTCCGACCGGATCCTGCAAGTTTGGTTCAACCGAGGACACATAGGGTACATGAAAGAACAAGGCACGTTAATGTTTGAGTTCATAATTCGACTAAGCACGACTGATATGAGCAAGTCGTTTGAAAGCAGGTTGGAGGCAAAGAGTTCTGATGTCAATTTTCCCACGCAGAGAATGCATAGATTGACCTTTGTCCTGACCATCGAGACAAATGCTAGCGCCGGACAACGACCTGACTGGAAGCGGTTGAAATTTGGCCTTTGTGGCGCAGAAGCATAGAAAAAATATCAACCGCTTAGAGCGAGATTTATTCCCATTAATGGGATCGCCATCGCATTGTCCTTGATTGACTTACACTGACAGTAAGCGGCTAGCGAATGGTGCCTTTACTTACGTTGTAATTCGCTTTTTTAATATCGTCAAAAAGCTAAGTACCAAAGAGAAGATGAACGAAATGTCCAGTACTCTGTCATTTCAGGCAGCATCCTTCATCGAGCATTGTGATCGAGGCCTCAAATCCGAAAATCCCTCCCGGTCACTTCGGCTATCAAAACAACTCCTCCCATACTGTACACCTCACAATCTATCAAAATCTGTCACCGCAACATAGATATGCCTTGCATCAGACACCGTATGCTTACATGGAGTAAAGGAATGAACGAGGCATTCGGAGGTCCACCCAGTCCATCCGAATCCCCAAGCCTCCTGTGCCCGAATGGTTTTTCGGAAAAATGAAATCCAACTGCTCGAATATTCCAAGGTCAACCGAGTGAAGGAAGTAGAGTAAATTCAGTGGGAGACATCGCTCTGCAAGGATGTTCGTTGCTGCTATCTTGAATCGTTATTGACAGTTGCTGTCAAAGTGGTACATGCAAGACTGTTGTTGCGCAAGTTTTGCCGTTGCACAGGCAAGTCGTGATTGTCAGAGGCGACCTCTTAAGAGCGTTGCTTGAGCATGCGTAAGGTAATGTACTAGTAATCAAGGCGTCCGACATTGCCTGAAACACTTGAAGTGTTGCAAAGGCCTACATTCCAGCGCCAGAATCCCGAGAGTCAAGGAGAGCCGCTTGAGCAATAGAAACTTGATGAAGTGGCCTAGAGCCGAACTCGGGTTGGAAAGCCTAAAGTAAAGGACAGAGCGAAAAATATATCTGAGCACTTGGATACCTGCTATCGGCGCACTGCGACCACTACCGCTGCCAAGTTCTTCACCTCAGGCTGGAATGAGCATGTCAACGTCAATACGCAGATCTGGGAATACTGGGGTCCTCAATGAAAATTCAAAATGATATCATACACAAAGTAGAGTTCAACGAGGCAGTCGGGATATATCAGGACTGCTTACCAAGGGATCACTGCACCAGGTATGCATCTTCCGCTGGCTTGAGATGCCAAATTGATAATACCGCTGTGGGAGAGCTAGAAGAAGCCTTCGTGCGAGCCACAGGTGCGCTTGGTCACGGATGTAGAATCATTCGGCCTTGAACGTATTGGCCGATCAGGAGAGTCGACGCTCTCGACTTCTAGAGTCGTATCCAGGCGTAGAGGATGTCCTTTCAAGTAATTGATTACCAGTAGGAGGGTAAAGTGGACAGATGGAGTCTCGGGGAACGTCTGCGCCTGATATTTGGGGCAAGCTTTCGGGCGACATTGGTCAGAATAGAAGCAGCCAAGAGGACCACCACGTAAAGTTGGGTGTGAAGTCGAGCAGTTAACCAACATGGAGACAGTGTTTTTGCAATAGTCCGGTACCATCTGCCGAAGGCGGAAGCCAAGATAATGACTTCTGCGCACTTGATGAAGGGAACAGGAAGACAGCCCGTTAAGAATAGAACATAATACATCCTTGGACGCGTCGAGGCACGTCAGGCCACACTCGTAGCGAACGCTGCACGGCTGTTGTTGGACAGCAGCAAGAAAGAAGAACAAGCCATTGAACGGCAGGAATGAAGTGGCGCTCCCGACTTGGACATAAAGTACGGAGACTTGATAATTGAGCGAGGCCGAACAAGACGACGTCAAAGACGTGATGAAGACGCAGCCCTGCTGGAGCATGATGGCGGGCGGGCATCGAACAGCGAGGAAAGAAAAGGAGACCTCGAGGCGACCGTGGTTGATGGAGAGAGGGACATTTCGGACGACGACTCGGCGGAAAAAGAAATGATGGAGACACAAGTCAGGCCCAAACAGGGGATGTCAAAGAACATGAGGCGGACCCTCGTGGGAACCAACTGTTGTGATTGGCAACGGACCGGCATTCCCACGGGTCCCATAGCTCACTGTTCTTTTCCCCTGCTCCTCCTCCATCGCTCTCCATTTTTTTCTTTTCCTCCTCCGCGTTCCCTTGCCCTTCCTCATTTTCTTTCTCTCATAATGCCTACTGTAACTGAACCAGATCCTCAGTCCACTTCATCTCATATGATGAAGACCACAAAACGGGGGAGGCCATACTTGAAGGTGTGTTCTTCTTTGCCTGCTGTCCCCCACCATCACTCACGACTTATTTTCTCAACAGGATACCCTGGATTTATTCGCTACCCTCATCGTATCTCTGCAGCTCGGTCCTCACAAGCAATTTTTCCGCACATTCCCTCATTCATTCACTACGTAAGTCGCACCCAAGACCCCTTCAGGCGCTCGTATCGACTTTGCACCTTTTCTCCCCTTTCAAGTGACGAAGCCGCACAAAATCTGGCATCCCTCAAATTCTCCCAGTCGAATCGTGGACCAGATCCCAGGGAACCCTCACGAATCGTGACGACAACTACGACTACCACGTTTTCCATGACCCGTGATATGGCCAAAGCCATGTGCCAACATTTCATGGACGCTCGTCTCATCGAGAACGCGACCGACCCGACCTCTAATCTTTTCAAGGACCGAGGAACGTATCAACTCACCCCGAAAGGTCTTCACGTCCTGGAACGATTTATTTCCAAGAACGGTATCAATGCCGACCACTTGCAACCTGTCTTCAGTTCTCAGCCCATTTGCATCAAACTTCTGCACCTCGAGAGACGATCGTCGGACGACGAAATTATCGTGACACAGTCCGTTATCACTGCCCTCTTCCGTCGCTTTGTTGGACGAGCCCCCAATTACCCCCCTCCACCCGATAAGCC